>CM050168.1:246869682-246897182 GCA_027410445.1 Discoglossus pictus | reverse complement strand
TGCTTCATTGTTTAGTAGCAACTTTTTATTTTTTAGTTATTTTTTTGCAACTTTATTTCATCTGATTAAGCTGAAGTCAGTGTGTTGCTTTTTCAAAAATGAGTCATTTGTGTATCAAAGCAAAGCCTCTAAAGCCTTCAGCGGACCACTAAAACTGTGAGCCCATCAGCTGTTTACGTGTTAATATCTTTAGCGAATTAATCATTCAAGTAGCAGAAGACATTAGCGCAAAATAGCCGTTTCAGAGCCACATATCTTCTGATGCTGAACCATTTCAAAGAACAAATGAAGTCATAACACTTGTACTTTGGCATTTGCTAATCCTCCTCTTTGAACCAGAATGACTGTCTGCTTTTGTTGTGACTTTTGATGATTATACTTTGAATCTTATCCATTGCTTAGTTTAACAGCAAAACAATCCCCCGTTGGTCTCCTTCTGCTGCTTTGAATTGTTTTTCTGTGATGTCCCTTCATGAGATTCTTTGTTTGGCAGAGTTACTGTTTATTGTCTGCTGGCAGAGAAATAATAAAAAAAAGTTTGTCCAGTGCAATTTGGAGACTAATTGCTGCAAAATATGTCATATATTCTACAATTTGCATAACGCTTTACAAAATGAATATTGTATATAAAATTGCAGTCCTACTCCAACAAAATATCTGACATACTTAAAGGGCCACTAAATTCAGCAAAATGTGGAGCACATCACAGTAAAGATCTACTAAAAGCATGTTGAAATACTTCTGGAAATTTTGAAATACCTTCATTTTTCACTGAGAATTTAATAAAGTCAAATCTGTGTTTACATGAGTAACTGACTGCCCACTCCCAGACACACTCTACAGCTGTGTAGTGAGCACAATGAAAAGAGGTTAACCCTTCACCACGTCTAGGTGATTGCAGCATGCAATACTATGCACAGATAAACAGGTCAATTGTGGGTTAACGTTTGCTGCTATAAATCGGTGCGCTCACCACTGGTGTGGCTATCTGTTATTAATCATGCAGCTGCCAGTAGGCAGGACATACTGCTTGTAAACAGGCTTAAAACTTTTGATTTTTTTAACTGTTGTTAATGTTTTTTTTTTTTTTTAATAGTTCATTTTAACATGCAAGCTTGTGCTTTTTCACAACATGAAGAGCACTCACAATGACATAAATGGTCCTTAATATATATATGGAAGTTTCTTGGATTATGAATGCATCATATAGAGGAGAATCAGTAGTGTAAAGTAACACTTTTTGCATGAAAAAATCCCAAAGTAAACATTAATAAACTTTGTTTTTTGGGCAGTTGATTTTGAGAAGGAATACCCCTGAAAATCCCAGTGATATTAGAATAAATTTCATAATTCATTGTGGCCAATCAGAGGCAGCTACAACATTGTAACAGTGTATGGACATTCACTGCAGCAAAGCATAATTGGATTTGTAGTCCTTTTTTGTTCCTGCCACAAACAAGCTGTCTGGAAGGTTAGTATAGGGTTAAAAAACATACTTGAATGCAGGTTTCTATTGGTTAGTATGAGGTTCGTATGTAAGCATGTCTTGGGGTGTGGAAAATAAATCTGTATGTAGAGCATGATTCCATGTAATGTGTGTTCTGATATAAGCAGCATGTACCTTATTGGTCCGAATATAAGCCGCACCCGCGTATAAGCCACACCCGTAAAGTTCAAGGTGAAAAAATAGAAAAAAGATAGTACTCAAATATAAGCCGCACCCGTAAAATTGGAGAGAAAAAGACTCTCAAAGTGATCCGCCATTGCAAGAAACAGGCTATTCAATACCGCAGTCTAAAGCACCAAAATCGGCACCCTTAACTCGCAATCGCGCAAATCGGCAGTAATTTTGCATTCGCGAATAGAAGTCGCACGTGTTACAAGCAAAGTTCGCAAATCGGCAATGATTTTTTGACTGTCGCGAATATAAGCCGCACCCTTAACTCGCAAGCTCAAAAATCGGAAAAAAGGTGCTTATATTCTGAGCAATACGGTATTAGATTAGAAAAAAGTAAAAAAAACAAAAAAAAAACAGGGAAATTGACATATACCAGAAAAAGTTGACTTTGGTCATATATTTAAAATAACTTGTTTGCAATAAAAACACTTGAAATGTGCAAAATAATTTAAAAATGGAAAATGAAATAATACCACCTCTAATATATTTATGCTGTTTTACTGAGGGGAAAAAAAGTGTTTGATCCCCTGCTGATTTTGAATGTTTGTCCACTGACAAAAATAAATTATCAGTCTATAATTTTAATGGTAGGTGTATTTTAACAGTGAGAGACAGAATAACAAAAAAAGAAAAACACATGCCAAAAAAGTTATAAATTGATTTGTAGGTCAATGAGTGAAATAACTATTTGACCCCTTCGACTTAGTACTTGGTGGCAAAACCCTTGTTGGCAATCGGAGGTTAGACGTTTCTTGTAGTTGGCCACCAGGTTTGAACCTGAGGGATCATGAGGGATTTTGTAATAACTCCTCTTTGCAGATCAAGGCTGATATTTGGGAACTCGAACCTTCAGCTCCCTCCACAGATTTTCTATGGGATGAAGGTCTGGAGACTGGCTAGGCCACTCCAGGACATTAATGTGCTTCTTCTGGAGCCACTCCTTTGTTGCCTTGGCTGTGTGTTTTGGGTCATTGTCATGCTGGAATACCCTATCACAACCCATTTTCAATGCCCTGGCTGAGGGAAGGAGGTTCTCATTCAAGATTTGACGGTACATGGGCCTCGTCCATCGTCCATTTGATGCGGTGCAGTTGTCCTGTCCCATTCGCATAAAAACACTCCCAAAGCATAATATTTCCTTCTCCATGTTTGACGGTGGGGATGGTGTTCTTGGGGTCATAGGCAGCATTCCTTCTCCTCCAAACACGGTGAGTTGATGCCAAAGAGCTTGATTTTGGTCTCACCCAGTTCTCCTCTGAATCATTCAGATGTTCATTGGCAAACTTCAGACTGGCCTGTACATGTGCTTTCTTGAGCAGGGGGACCTTGCGGGTGCTGCAGGATTTCAGTCCTTCATGGCGTAGTATGTTACCAATTGTTTTCTTGGTGACTAAGGTCCCAGCTGCCTTGAGATCATTAACAAGATCCTCCCATATAGTTCTGGGCTGATTCGTCACCGTTCTCATTATCACATAAACTCCACAAGGTGAGATCTTGCATGGAGCATCAGACCGAGGGAGACTGACCATTATTTTGTGTTTCTTACATTTGCAAATAATCACACCATTTGTTGTCACCTTCTCACCAAGCTGTTTGGCGATGGTCTTTGTAACCCATTCTAGCCTTATGTAAGTCTACAATCTTGTCCCTGACATCCTTGGACAGCTCTTTGTCTTGGCCATGGTGGAGAGTTTGGAATCTGATTGATTGCTTCTGTGGATAGGTGTCTTTTATACAGGTAACAAGCTGAGATTAGGAGAACTCCCTTTAAGAGAGTGCTCCTAATTTCAGCTTGTTACCTGTATAAAAGACACTTGGGAGCCAGAAATCTTGCTGATTGATAGGGGATCAAATACTTATTTCCCGAATTGACCTGCAAATCAATTAATAACTTTTTTGACATAATTTTTTTTGTTGTTACTCTGTCTTTCACTGTTAAAATACACCTACCATTAAAATCATAGACTGATCATTTCTTTGTCAGTGGACAAACATTCAAAATCAGCAGGGGATCAAATGATTTTTTTCCCTCACTGTATGGAATTTACCATTATAGTTTCTGCAAATCCACTTTTTGGGTCTGGAGGATATTTGGATTGGGCAAGAAGTTTCTGTGCACAATGGGAGGGTGGCAGCTATAACTTGGTAACAATAATGGAAATACACACCCTATGGAGAAAGTAACAGGCAGAATAAGCTTACAAAGGAAAATGGATGTCTGCAGTATACTGTGTATAATATGGTATAAAAGATAAAATTGCAAAGGCTGTTTGTGTTTATTTAAAATTTTTTGCACATTGTCAAGTTTGTAGAAAAAAAAAAAGCAGAAAATAAATCACCACAATAGCACTTTAAAACCAAGTGAACAATCCATTTGTAGACTAATCTGTGTGTGTGTTTTTTTGTTTGTGCAGCTATAAATAAGTCACATTTTTTTTTTTTTATATAAAATAAATTATTCTTCCATTACGTGCTAGTCCTCACTTTCTATTTTTATTCCAGATTTCTCTCTAACCATCATTACCAACATTTTATACACAATGACAATTTCTACCCAAACCACACGATACACAAATATTAAAGTCTTGGGATAACCTTATAAACAGACAGTATTTATGCACCTTTGTATTCAGTATTTAGCACAATCTTCTTATAAATAACTTTATACTTTTCTTAGCCTGGTTCTTCTCTTTGCGCTACTATTCCAAAAACTATGCTTCACAAAATTAAGAATGCAGACAAAAATTGTAGTAAAAAAAAAAAAATCACATAGGGCCGAACATAGTGTAGTATTTAAAACCAATGGTTCATTAAATAAATAAAAAATTAAATAAAATAAAAAAATGATCATAATCCCAGCAATCACAGGAAAAATAGGGCAAAAATAGAAAGAAAAAAAAAATGATCATGATCATTTGTTTATAAAGAAAGTGAAGATCCTTATTGTATGATCTTGTTAATATGAAGATCCCCCAACATTTATGCTGTATACACGGATTTTATTTGAGTATATTTTTACTTTTATTTAAATTATTCATTAGTTTTATACACTACACTATGTTCAGTACTAGGTTCGGATCTATGAGCTCTCAATTTTTTCTACTGTTATTTTATCCACAATGTGCTTTTCTGTTCTCTTAATTAGATGATGTTAATTAGTAAATTAATAATTGTATGAATAGGAATAAACTATCCAAACTAAAAACTAAGTGCGTAAACACTCAAATTCTTTATAAGAACAAAGACTAACTTTATACAAAATATACCTATCTTGTATGAGTTAACAATCTAAGCAGACTCAGGATATAAGAGACAAGAGGAGGGGGTTGCTTGTGGTGGTCCAGTGTGGTTACAGGATCCATTCGTAGGAGGCATTCAATATCATATTTGAATAGTTTTATATTGGCTTGGCTTCTTTGAGTAGATCTATCTTCATGGAGCCTTTGATTCTGTGCTTATATTTTACCATATAAGGGAAGAGTCTGATCATACTCGCCAATCTCTGCCACTACTGGCATGGCCAGTGGCTCTTATAGCACTTACCATAAGCTATTTTGTAGTTGGTAAGATAATTAGTGGGCCATCAAAAAAATCTTTAGTAATGGATGCAACAAATTAATAAAAAATTTCAAATGTCTTTTAAATTGTATAAATTCTATACTTTTAAGTAATTTTGATGACCCAAGTATACGCTTTTGAGGTACTATAATTGCTAATGGAGACAATCTTTGTAGAAAATAAAAAATATGTAATAAATTGTATATACAAAGCTGGGCAGCTCCCTATAAAAGTTCCTGGACCTGTTTGTTTTTATTGTCCATGGCACCATTGTATTTAACAAGACATACAGTTCTTTTCTAAAATTGATGATATGTACTATTATAATACAGTCAATTGACTTTGTTTTAGTTTCTATCTAACAAGCCAGATAATTAAATATATGTAGACAATCTTACTAATCTGTAATAAAGCACCTAATTGCTGTATATTTTAGTGAAATATTTAAACATTGTTTTTTAACCTTTTGATATAGTTTTTGCCCATTATTAGCTTTAGTCCTTCGCATGAACATACTGAAATTATGTGACTTCTGTGTACCTTTAATGTGCAAAGAATGGTTATGTTGATCAGTAAATTACATTTGAAGTCCTGAACTGTGAATTTAGAAAACTGAAATGCAATAAAAAAAAAACACCAGCATTTATACAAATAATTTTGAAGTATGTTTATTATTTCATTACCCACCATTCCTATTCCTATACTTATTTGAATTATGTATTTTTGGTAAAATGCTTGCAAATCTCTACATTGGATTGCTAAAATCAATTGTTGCCTCTCTTGGATATGAGGAATATCCACCTTTCCTCTTATCAAAATCTTCAACAAAAGGGTGGATTACTGTGGATAATACTTTTTTATTTTTGCTTTTATCCACACCCCTTCCTTTTCCCACCAAAGTTAAACTTAAAACAGGAGCAGTCAAGAAATCAAGAGTCTACTCAAAAGGGAGGAAAAAATAAAAAACATTTATTAGTTTGCTAATGGCCATATTTCAGGGGGAAAAAATTACTTTACATATTTTTTACTAATCTTTATTCTCCATATATTTAAATATTCTTTCCGTGTCATTTAATCTCGCCCATTTGTAGTTGTCAGAATAAATATCTGGTCTGGTGCCCATAACCTTTCAGTAATATATATTTAAGACCCTTGGAACTCATCTGCTCAGTGAATAAGTAAGGGAAATATTCCATTTGCAAGTAGGAAATGTTTTGCATAGGGCATCTCCACACATGTCACACGTGTCTAGTTTCATAGGGTGTCATATCCCCAAAGACTCCTCTGCTCTGGGCATTGATTGAGAGACTTCGGCAGGAATCGGAGCTGCAGCTGAGAGGACAAGCTGCTGGTGCCAGGACGTCTGGATGCTCCTAGTCAACTTGTCATGAAAGTGCTGTGCTGGCTGTTTGTGGGAAATTAGTGAGCTCTGAGGGGTCTTACAGAAGCTATGCTTTCTTAATGCTGAGACCAGCTACTTTCAGACATCAATCTATCTGAGAGGCAATAACATGCCATTTCCATGTCCACACAAGAGCATCAAACACAAATTACTATGACAAACTCTTCTGGCCAAGTGGTATAGACTACTCTCTATGATGTCATGAGAAATGTATGTGTAGATGCTCTGAATACTCTCTTGTTAAGTACATGGGAGGTTTTTTGCTTAGAGACGAATTACTTTTTTAGTGGGCTATAAAATTAATCCAATTGAAACAACCAATTCATATTCTACTTTTTATTCTTGTTTACTATTTTTATTTGGCTGCTTTTGTAAGTCATATGTGTCTTATATTAGTTCAGGGGATATAGTGAAATTGACTCGCTGAGTTGCCAATTTTCTGAAATGCTATGAAGTCTTTAAAAGACTGTAGTCCAATATTTATTTTTATTATGCTGTTTTAAAGATCTAGTAGTGATAATGGGCAAAAACTTTTTAGTAAGGTAAAAAAAAATATACCTTGAAATATATCACTTATTTATTCCTGGCCATCTCCGCATGGCTCAAAAACAACAAAAAAATAATAATAATAAAAAAAAAAAAAAAAATATATATATATATATTACTTGAAAACTTGAGTCAAAACAAGAGCATAACTAAGCAGGAAAAAAGTAATGAAGCAATTTTTTAAATATAAAAAAGAAATGTTTGAATGCTGGATCTTGTAAGAATATAGTATACATAGGTGGGATTTCTGGAGAGCATCTACTGATGCAACCTTTCTGCTTTTGGGCCAGTGAGGTGTTATACAGTTATCAAATAAAGGTTCTTGTCTCCTGCTTGTTCCCTCCTATCTCACCCCTCCATCCACTTATAGCTTAAACAAATACATTCCCTTGATCACTCAGAATATGATGTAACAAACACATAACGGATTCTTGCATAAACTTAGTCTTCAAAAAGTCTGATTTTCCCCCAACAAAATGTTTTTATGTCCCTGACTCACAGAGCTGCTAATGTGATACGCACTAGACAAACAAGTGCCTTTGATGGAAACGCCATTACTGTTGCTTGTCCTATGGGCACTTGGCCCACTCAAAGAACAATCTCTACACAGAGGAGTTATATCCTTCACTATATCAGTTTGATCCGACCCAAAAGAAAAGTCTAGGTACCAAGTACCAGGAAACCTTCAGACCCTTCAGACAAGTGCATTGTAGCCTATCTATAGATTGACTTTTTAATAGTAAATATAACATTTTTTCACCAAACCAATAGTTTGAGAAAAAGACATTCAAATGAGCATCTTTATTCTTTACTCAATTTTGTGTTTTATAAATAAATATTCTTACATTCCATTTTCAACTCAATTGACCCATGGATTGATCCCTTCTGTTCTATTGCACGACTATAAGTTGACAAATAACTATACTTTACAAAATAGCTTATATTCATAGAAGAAAATATGAGAAGTTTTTGAATTAAAGCCTCAAATGTAACACCCACCTATGATGTAGGCCCTATAGGTGTCCACTTGAGAGGGATGAAAGGGTTAGCCACAGAATAGCCAACCTCAGCCATTGGCTACAGCTACAATGTCTGAAAACCCCTCTGACTGTTATGTGCCCTAAAAATACATAATAATATGTTATCCTCATCTTGTCAAGCTAAGCGATCTTCACTATATGGTGGTTTATTTGGTTGCCCTACCTCACTTAACACAAAAGCCCACTTTGGTCACAAATGAAAAGTTAACCACTCTAGTAGTTACTGCACGTCTTTAGTAGTATGTGGTTTTTATGAACACAAAGACGTAATAAATAATATACAGCTATGTTAAGGAAAAATACACGGTACAGAAAGTCAGGTACTTAAGTGTGCATGGTAGAAAAAACATTTTTTAATCAAATTATCATGAAGACATTTCTAACAATATATGATTACCAGGGTGTAAGAATGGATTGTATGGTCTCCTCTTTCCAAAAGGTTCAAAGTTTCAGCTGGTGGTGGAGGCTTACAAAGTCCACCGATTTATTTTTCTTGTTCATTCTATTCAGATAGGTCTGGTGCTGAGAGATAGATGTGAATGTCATCTGCGTGGAGATAATGGAATCTTAAAAATTATAATAAGGTTCCAAGGGGGCATGTATAGATGGAGAAGAGGAGGGTTTGGTTGAGAACTGAACAATGGTGTAATCCAACAGTGCAAGGAAGTGGGGAAGAAGTGCCAGATAGTGTGTAAACTGAGAGTTGTGTAACGGATGCAAAGGGAGTGGAGAATTTGGATAATAAGAGGATGATCAACTGTATTGAATGCAGCAGAGTTATCCAGGGGAATTAGGTAACCCTTTGAGCAGGTAATTTTCTGAGAGCTGTGTTTGTGGAGTGTTGTGGCCAGAAGTTAGACTGCTGGGGTCAAGAAGTGAGCTAAAGGAAAATAATTGGATAAGGTGGTTGTAGATGGGTTGCTCAATAAGTTTTTAAGCCAAATGAAGCAGAGAGATAGCTAATAGTTGGATGCAGAAACTGGGTCAAATTAGGGTTTCTTGAAGACTGGTGTAAATAAGGCATCTTTTAAGGATATGGGAAATTGCTGGTGTTCAGGTAGTGGTTGAAGAAATGTGTTCGACTTAGGATAAGTCTGATGGAGAGTGAAGGGATTAGCTGTGATGGAATAGAGTCAAGTTGTAAGGAGGTTGATAGACCAGAGATTTTCATTTTTCACTTATAGGGTCGAAGAAGCCTTTTGTGGATGTCAGATTGGATAGTGGCAAAGACTGGGTGTTACGTGTTTGTTGAGAGCGTATGCGTCTGAACCACTTTGAAAGGAGAGCTCATTCTGGATATTATCAATTTTATTTTTAAAATAACGGACAAAGTCTTCTTGTGCGATACAGGAAGGGGTATCATGTGACAATGTAGATGTTAATGATGAAAAATAATGTTATTTGGTGAGATTAAGAATAGAGTAAGTAGGAAAGAAGATAAAACTTGTAATGGAGAAGTACAAGATTTCCTAAGATTTTGACTATTATTTATCCAACTAGCCATGCTTTTATGCATTTAAGTAGATTTTAAGCTCTTTGAGACAGGGACTATCTAACCCAATGGTGGTCTTCATGTTAAATGCACATATATATATATATATATATATATATATATATATATATATATATATATATATATATATATATATATATATATATATATATATATATACTAGACAATTGCCCGTCAAAAAATGACGGCAATGACATTGTAAGGTAGCTAATGCTGTTTGGTGTATAATAATGAAATATATAATACATTAATAAATTAAGATACTTTCCTATTTTGAAGCATTGTGTTGAAGAGCTGTCAATCTGTTTTGATGTTGCTGCAGCATTAGTGGTGTGGAGCTGCTGTGTAAGCGTGATGAATGTGTGCAGTGTAATAGTGTGCGTGCGCGAGACCAAACCAATAGCGTAGCTGTGTACTTCCGCATTGTCGTAAAATGGCGGGTAATGTGTGGTATGCGTCTTAGCGGAATATCCGTAGGTCTTTTGTGGTGTTTTGCGTGTTTAGAGTGCTGTAGCCTAGTTTTCATTTTGTTCGGCGGCCATTTTTTCTCTCGCTTAGAAAATTTAGTGTCTAAACTCTTTTATTTTGAGTTAAATGAAGGTGTAAGTTGCTTTTTTGAGGTCCTGCATGCTCCCTCTTGCTCTAGGTAAGCTTTTTATGTATGTGTTGTGTGTATTTATTGTGTTTTTTTTTTTTTTTCATGTTCGCGGGCTGCAGACGATTTTTGCGAGGTCGTAATAAGTGGTAACGTGTCTCGTATGTTGTTTGCGTTGCGACGTAAAGTTTGCGAGGGTCGCAGTTGCTGTCAAGGAGGCACAGAAACCTGACATTTTAACAGGGGTGTGTAGACTTTTTATATCTTTTATATCTTACTAGCGAATTGCCCGTCAAAAAATGACGGCAATGAAATTGTAAGGTAGCTAATGCTGTTTAGTGTGTAATAATGAAATATATAATACAGTAATAAATGAATATACTTTACCTATTTGAAAGCATTGTGTGGAAGAGCTGTGAATGTGTTTTGATATTGCTGCAGCATTAGTGGTGTGGATCTGCTGTGTAAGCGTGCTGAATGTGTGCAGTGTAACACTGTGCGTGCGCGAGACCAAACCGTTAGCGTAGTCGTGTACTTCCGCATTGGCGCGAAATGGCGAGTAATGTGTGTTATACGTTTGTATCGGAATATCCGTAGTTGTTTTGTGGTGTTTCGCGAGTTTCTTGTGGTGTTTTGCGAGTTTAGAGTGCTGTAGCCTCGTTTTCGTTTTGTTCGGCGGCCATTTTTTCTCTCGCTTCGTTTTTTTTTTAGTGTTTAAAGTGTTTTATTTGAAGTAAAATCGAGGTGTAAGTTGTATTTTTGAGGTGCTGGGTGCTCCCTCTTGGTGTAGGTAAGTTTTTTATGTATGTGGTGTGTGTATGTATTGTGTTTGACATTTTCTAATGTTCGCGAGTTGCGTCCGAGTGTTGCGAGTCCGTAATGTGTGTGAACGTGTGTCGTATGTTGTTTGCGAGTGTCGTAATGTGTGTGTCGTACTGTTTGGGTTGCGACGTGAAGTTTGCGAGGGTCGCAGTTGCTGGCAAGGAGCGCCTTCGGCGCTCCATGCCAGCAACTGCGGCCCTCGCTTTGCGAGGTCCTCAGGTGCTGGCATGGAGCGCCTACGGCGCTCCATGCCAGCAACTGAGGCCCTCGCTTCGCGAGGGTCCTCAGTTGCTGGCATGGAGCGCCTTCGGCGCTCCATGCCAGCAACTGAGACCCTCGGGCAGTGCCCTCGCTTCGCGAGGGCACTGCCCGAGGGTCTCAGTTGCTGGCAAGGAGCGCCTTCGGCGCTCCTTGCAGCAACTGAGACCCTCGGGCAGTGCCCTCGCTTTGCGAGGGCCTCGGCTCGCTGCGCGAGCCGCGGCCCTCGCTACGCGAGGGCCGCGACTCGCGTAGCGAGCCCGCGGCCCTCGCTTCGCGAGGGCCGCGGGCTCGCTACGCGAGCCCGCAGCGTTAGCAACAACTCGTACGCTCACAACTATATATGTGATTATATCTATATATGTATATATATGTATGTATGTATGTATATATATATATATATATATATATATATATATATATATATATATATATATATATCTATCCACTTGCAGCTATTAAATTGGCCTCTTAAACCAGCCCGACGACGACTTGCGAGGTAGGAGCGAGAAAACCCCACGGGACATGATAATTTGACTTGGGAGCCCGCAAATCCAACCTCCATTTTTTTCAAAATGTAATTCTGATGATCTCTGTTTCCATTGGCTCCATCTAAACTCGTAACTACAGGATTGACTAATTGATCACGTTCACGGCTGCACATCCAACAATTGACAAATGGTTTACGGGTTTGCCTCTCAAGCCCGTAACTCTCAGCATTTTCTAATTTATTAGCTCCGTAAATCCGCAAAATGTCAAGCCTACTGCCGTTGCGGGTCTCACGTTGCCCATAGCTTGGAATTTAATGTGGCTAATAGTCATGAAATTGTGTTGTACCTTGTCTCTGTAAAAGCATTGTGCACATTTATGGTGCTATACAAGTAAAAATACATACACCAAACATACATAATGGTTTATAGTCAGATTGTGTAATTCTCTGCCAAATGAGATTGTGTCAGGAGCTTCAATACATAACTTCAAAAAGGGTCTGAATATATTTTTGAATAAAAATGCCATTCCGACTTATGCCCAAGATGTTCTGCTATATTTAAAGGATCTCCACTATTTTGGATATTAATAGTGTTATTCATTTTTCATTCACAGTAAACCAGAGCAGCTTTAATTGTAGATTGATGTCCCCAGCCACACACTCCATAATTTATGGGAACACAATGCTGGTGGCCACGGTTTCCATGAGAAAAATGAGAGCATTTTACACTACAATGCCAAAAAAATCTAACAGCCTCCTGGCCAGATTAATTAAAGAAGAAAGGCTTTAATAAAGTATGTCAAATTGCAGCTTGTAATAATGGAATATTTTTACCGAGCTTGGTTCAGCTTTAGTTCAGCTATACGCATTTGATTATTGTGAAGTTTTCTTGCTTCATATCCAAGAGCCTTTTAGTAATATGATTTATCGCTATTCTATTGGCACTCCCAGAACTTCATACATCTGTTATTTGATTGCCTTTGCCTGCTTTTACATTTTTAATATTGCTAAATTTGCATGCTTCTTTCATCAAGCAACTAATGCAATTTTTGTTTTTCTCTGTGATTTTTTTTTTTTTTCTTTGCCCCCTTTTTTGGTGGGGAATGTATAATGGCATCGTTTCACATCTTTGTTTTTTTCCTGCGGTTACATTATAAGAGCAAGAAGTTTTCAAAATGACAGTCTTAAAAGAAGCAATGTTGAGACAATTTTAAATGTTTACAGACCAGAGGGGAAAAAAGTGGATATTTTGTTGTTGTGGATTACAAAGTGGGAACATCAGACTTCAAAGAACATCTGGCTGCTGTAACCAAACAGGCGAATGCATGACTAAGCCCTTATAAAATATTAGAGCCACATTCTCCAGCCGTTCTTTCTTTTTTCCCCCCTGAGTTGTTTTGAAGATGCAGATCATTTCTGGTCTTGAAATAGAGTTACAAATTAAATCCTTGCATGTTTTATTTGGTCTTCAGAGAAGCATTTGAGTCTCTGATGTAAACACATTTTGCAAAGTAAAATGCAAGACAGTTGCCCTCATGGTATGTGTGTGTTCGGAAAAAGGTGCCATATTGTTTATGTAATGGGATTCGCAGATTTCCAAATATTCGTTGGATAGTAAGCTCCTTGAGGCTCCTTTTCACATACTGTTATCAGCTCTCCAGCTGGTGTTTACATACAAATTTATTTATTTACCTCCAACTTCCACATTTTTCTATCATCCTTTTTTTTTTTTTATGTGGAGTGTTGCTCTAGTTGGTTTTGGTTTCTTCTATCGGAGATGTGACGCAATGGGAAAATCTTTGAAGAAACCAAAGAAATACTATTGCAATTGATTTGTCATTCATTGTATTGATCACACAATATAATTTCACAATGTTTAATTTAGTTTTAAGAAGTTAACGAGAGGCAGAAGCGCTGGGTTAGTTGTGTAAGTAATAGAGAGCGCCATTTTGTGGTTATGGTTCAAATGTATTAGAAAAACGACCAGTGGCTTTCAACCTTTTGATCTTGATACTGACTGGTTACCTTCCAGTGCTCATGAGGACTGCCTTTGAGATCCAGAACAGATTGAACAGGGTGATTATATGGAACACACTAAACTTGTATTTAGTTGTGCACTTATATGACGAGTATATTTTAATTGCAGATAGGTTCCTCAATAATGTACCTAGAACAGGGACACATGAAAATGAAACTTGTGGGATTTCCGATGCTCTGTAATTAGATTTTTTTTTAGTTGGTCCTTTTAAAAGGTCATCTACTACACCAAACTTACTTTTCTCCAGGACTAATATCGCAATGTGAACTTATTACTAAATCTAGAACAGTCACTGATAGCTGTATACTTAATGTAATGTCAATGGTAGTGGTGTGCTCTCCTCGAACCTCTTTTTTTTTTCCCTCGAGGAATGTTTGTATTTTTACCGTTTTTGAAAGTCACATATTATCCATCTATCTATCTATCTATCTATCTATCTATCTATCTATCTATCTATCTATCTATCTATCTATCTATCTATCTACGGTATCTATCTATCTATCCATCCATCCATCCATCCATAATCTATTCCGTGAGCCAGCCTGCTGCCCCCAGAACTGTGCTTCCCAAAGCCTTGGTTCTCATTGGCCTTTTGAGAATTACACACGTGTCTTACCGTCCTTGAAAAATCAGAATAACTTGTTTATTTTTGCACAAAGTTTAACTTGTGAGTTGTGATCGAGTAACCATCCATCTTTGGATGGGCTGCCTTTTTTAATTGATGGATAAACCCATATCCACCCAGAACCTAATCCCTGATGCCAGGAAGAACTGAAGGGGTTAATATTATTTTAATGAAGGGGTTCATATACTCCCAATACTGTTTTTAAATTGTACTGCAGCTCTATTTCTCTGCTGTGTATTTTTGGGAATATAACACAATTGTAAGTCAGAAAAGGAAATTAAATATTTCAGGTTTGTGGAGGTGTTGGGAAACCTACCAAGCACATCCATAGAAGTGTTTAACCCACTCATGACTACGAGTATCATAAAATACATTTTTTAATTCCTTTTTGCAAAGCCATGCCAATGGGTGGATAATCCGTTTGTACACTGTATCTAATAAATGTATCAATGTCTTAGAAACTACTTGATAAGTAACCTGCAGTTTGAGATAATGCAGGGTTTAGAATGTGGATAAGCTTAGTTTATCCTACCCGCCAATGCTTTGAGTTCCCAGATCAGTCTTAAGACTACCAATATCTGTGATTGGAGCTAATCAATGGCTCCATTCAGGTAAAGCTATCTGTACTTCAGTAGGGATATAGTGTATGTATGATCCCCTACAATTGCACTAAAGGATACTGACGTATCTAAATTACTAGTTGGGCTATTTGTTTAAGTGTTTTTATGTTAAGTAGAAAGATCTGTATGCCGACATTTTTACAACTGACTCATGGCTAACCATCTCATTGATTTTTAAAATAAAACTCCTATAGCATCTTAATAATTGCAAGAGTTCATTATCCCTTTTAAAATATTAGAAAAACAAATGATGATGATGAATAATATCCTCTAGTATTCCAACCATACGTATTTTCTTTTGCAGATCGAAAACCCCAGATATCTACGTGAGAAGCCGATCCATCTCTCTCCGGTGGGTGAATTTTGACACGTTGCCGTATTTGGCATTTTAATGAAAAGCTAGCAAGCAGGTTCACTTTCACTTCATGGTGGAGCTAAAGAGCATTTATATATATATATATATATATATATATATATATATATATATATATATATATATATATATATATATATATATATATATATATATATCTTAGTCATCTCCTTAAGAAAATCTACTTTTTGGCATTTAACTCTCAAATAAAAAAAAAAAAAAAAAAAGACTAAACGATCAATAAAGTATTTTCAAAAACAATCCTTGAAGATTGATGCTAGATCTAACCTAAGTCTTCCTGAATCATGTTCACTGTGTGACACGTGGGGCACAACTCGCCTTGTGGTATGTGAATGGACCAAACAGTGTTTCCCATTTTTTATATTTTTGTTGATGCAGCCTGGTATTAGCAGGCCCTCCCCAAATATCACCATACATACTTAGGTGAAAAAACTGCCCAACAGAGGCATCAAAATTGTTGTTTTTTTTCTCATTAGTAACTAGCTTTCTGACTTTATTCAGTTATGCTCCTAATTAGATTTCATTTTTTTTATCCATTGTGCAACACTTTTTTTCTGTTTTCTTAAATCTTTCTTTACAGCTGACTTCCATTTTCTTTAATAAGCCTCTGATTCTTGCAGATTCAGCCTCAAAAGGGCGTTTCCTGGTAAATTAATTAGTTTTTCATTAGACCTAATGAATACACTGTTGCAGGTGCCAAATTCCCATTGTGTAGATACAAACTTCTTGTTTATTTAAGTCTCCTTCCACTTCAGGTAGAAGACCACTGGAAACTAAAACGGAAAATTTAATAGCATCATAATTGCTTTTAAAAATAAAACATTAGAGGCTATATGTTGTTTATTTTCAAGTGCAGTTCCTCAAAAGAGGATATTTAAATGTTTTGATGACAGGGGACCTTTAACATACCAGTTCATCTAATCCGAAATAGAGCCGACTGAATAAAGGTAGATTTAATGGGCTAATTCATGGAAGGTCACAATGCACACATCCCATTCATCCATAACCAATTATAATATCAACACAAGATGGTGCTATACTCCCCATTAACCTACTCTTCCTTATACATTACTTGCATATGTAAAGTGTCTGGGTTCAAGCCTGTTGACTCAGGGTGATGCTGACAAAGGAGTAGCTAGTGAAGCCGGAATAATGAGCAGATGACTTTTTCAGCTCTAAATTTCTATTCCATATCTTTAAATTTAAAGGACCGCTGTAGATCAAGAAAGAAGGCACTTGCTTGTGAAGTATGTAACTAAAAACATTAGCAGCAGTGTAATCCACGCACACAAGAACATCCAATGTTTGAAGACTTTGAGGAATCAATGTGGTCTTTATTGCGCATATATATATATATATATATATATATATATATATATATATATATATAATGTGTATATGTATATAATGTGTATATGTGTGTGTGTATATATATATATATATATATATATATATATATATATATATATATAAATAATGTATGTATTTGTATATACAGAAAACACCCATAGGAGCATGTTGTCGTGTTACAAATAAATGATAATAATATATCTGTGGAGAAGGGAACAAGGATAATTGAATTTGATTGAAATTAACACCAGACCTCTTCTCACTAACAAGACCGGAAGCAGACCACTTGCATCTCCAGAAATGTAAACACCTCTCATACACATAAGCTTCCACCAAAGTATCATGGATGCCTTCAGGGTCCTCAACGTTTCATTTTTTTTAAATTAAAAGCTAGTTTAATTACAATTTTCCTGCTTAATTATGCTTCTTGGTAGAATCAATGTTTTTAGACATTGTACAGTGATCCTTTAAATCAGCCCAGGCCCCCCACTCTAATGATCCCAATGATCTAATGATCCAAGCTCCTTTAGCCCAGGAATGGGAAAATAATCTGTACAGATGCATTAAAGGGATATTGGAGGTTCCATTTTTTAAATATTAAAATGAACTGTTTAAGTGTTTATTTGCATATCTAAAAATCATTTGCGTATTGGTATCAGAATTATATAACAAAAAATAACTTTTTGACTTACTTTTAGCTACAGAAAAAATATAATCTGAAAAAATTCTCATGGTTAAATTATGAAAGTTTAAAACAAGTTTTAATTACCTGGGGTTTCAACATGTTAGGAATGAATTCGCCTACCAAAATAGAAGAACTAATTATAAAGAGAATAAACTTGCACATCATTTCAAATTGTAATAAGATTTTAAGTGAGATCACTCCATTTATTAAAGTAAGGGAATCAAAGGTTGGGAATTAGATCTTAATATGGTCCTTGATGAACACAATTGGAGGGCTATTATAAAGTTGATTAAGAAATCCGCTTTAAATTCAGCTTATTTGGAACTCTTTTTTAAAATATTACACAGATGGCACCTAACCCCAGTCAGAATGTCTAAATTTAATACAAAAGGGGAAGCCCTATGCTGGAAACAGTGTGGTTCTTAAGGAGATGATGCCCATGTTTGGTGGGAGTGCAAAAAGATTTCAGATATGTGGTTAGAAATTTGCCAACTTCTATCTAGAGTATTAGATAAACACATTCCTTGCACCCCACAAGTGGTCATCCTCCATAAGGACTTGGAGTTTCTTCCCCCAATCGGAAAGTTACTTGATTTCGCATGTCCTGTTGGGGGCCAAATGGTTGTTAGTAAAACATTGGAAAACCCTGGTTATTCCCAAAATTAGAGAGTTAATCAACATTATCTGCCTTAACAGGGAGTGCTACCAATGCTAATAGTTTGTTCAATGCAAAAAAGCAGAAATATTATAAAATGGTTTAAATGGGACAATTACATCAAACATATAACAACTTAGTCAGAGAGTGGGGGAAAAGTCATTTCCCCCTCCTCTTCTCTGGTTGCTCCTTTCCCAGGTTCTAGCCTTCCTTGTGTCCCTGCGTTTCTTTATCATGTTCTCTGCCTCTAAACTTGAGTGAATGTGTGTATGGATGCACATTGTACTTTATTGACTTTACAACATTATTAAGAAATTTGTTCTTTATGTATAGAATATTGTGGGTACAATCATATGTTTTTTTTTTGTCTTTGTTTATTGTTTGTTTATTCGTTTTTCTGGTGATGTAATTATATTTGTTTAAATAAAATAAAACAATTGTTTGCGGATGAGTATGTAATGATTATCTATGAATGTTAATGAAACTTCCCAATAAGCCCAAAATTAAACTGCATGCCTAAACAATTGGATTTGTTTACCTCTGATCAGTGTACAACATCATATAATGTCCTGTTGTTCTTTTTACACTCCAAGACGTGCCAAAATAATATCATCAATACAGCTAAAAACAACAAAAATAGTTTATTTGAAGAGGGAGGTTTGTACTTTATGCTTATTTCCTGAAATAAAAATCTAAAAACTACTAGAAAACTTGTAGCCACTTTGTTTTCCTATTTCCTAACTACAAGAGCGATGCTGTCCAGAAACATTGGTTAAATCATTTTTTTTTTTTTTTTATGAAATAAAATGATGTTTTTAAAGTTAGTCAGAAATTGGAGTTTAAATCCATGTAGGACCAAATTAATGATAATAATTATTATCCGTCTGCAGATATCTCCCAAAACCGCCTTACGAAAAAGTGGCACCTTAAGAGATGAGCAAGCACTGTATCGTTTACATGAAAAAGAGGTGAGTCAACAACGGGTTAATGTATTATTGGGTTCAATTCCAGTCAGGGAACCAAGAGGTCACGCCTCGCCGAAACCGCATGGTACTTGGATGGGAGACCAGGAGCTATATGCTGTAGCCCTCTGGAGAAGGAATTGGCAACCCACTCCAGAATCTCTGCCATGAATACCAAGTGAATCAGCATGGTGATTTGTAGTCCATGAGGTCACAGAGAGTCAGACATGACTGAGCGACACAAACACCCTCTGAATGTTTTATGACCGTTTCCTCTAGATTTTCTATAGGTAATCTAATACCTTTGTATGCATGCTATTGTTTATGAACAGTATGGTACTTATTAAAGGACCACTGCACAATGAAAAAATACTTGTTTGAAACTTTGAGCCTAAGAGTGTAATTAAGCAAGAAAAAAGTAATGCCGGTAGTTTTAAAGTGACATGGAAGGTTTCTAGATTTCGCAGGGGACATAATATAGCTGTGTGTCTCTTTTTACTTTTATGTATTTTATATTATTAAGAAGCACTTAAAAGCTCTGTGTTTGGGTCTGTTGCTCATGCAGCTCATGAATACACAGGCTGTGAAGTGCAAAGTTTCAAATTAGCCATTTTCGTGACATTTCTCATGTTGAAGAAAATTGCCACTGATTGTTTTTTTATGAGACTTCATGAGCTGCATAGGGGAGTACCCACTTAGAAACTATTTGTGAGACTTTAGGCACAAAAAAAAGAAGTTTTAAGTACTTCCTAATACAATTTTAAAAAGTTTGGTTTTAAAGTGTAATTTTACTTGTATGATATATATATATATGTCACATATAATAGTTGTCAAACTACGAGATGTCGTCACGCTTTGCGTGGTGTGTACGACTTAGGCGATGAGCATCAAAGGCGCTCATCGCTTGCGAGGCGAGCGGTTAACTTGCAGCACTTAGGCTATGAGCTCCGAAGGCAAATCATCGCCTGCGAGCCTTGCATGGCAAGCAGTGAAGGCAATGAAACACGCGGGACTTAGACACCAAACACTTAGTAAGCGCGGGATTGCCAGCCTGCAAGCAGTTATGAGACACAGGACTTTGAAAAAATAAATACGAGATAGGAAAAATACGAGGTAAACGACCGATCCGCGCAAACCAAAAAACCAATAAAAATACACAACATAAATACACACAAAAAAAATAAAAAATCAACAGAAACATCACACACAGCATGGGGGAACAGCCAGGGTGTCTGGGAGTGAGGTGGAACGCAAATTTAAGCCGATTTTCCCGAATTTAGGCACTCGAAAATCGCTTAAGCAAGAAAAAAAATGTCCGCCCCCAAAAAATGAAAACGAGGCTACACGACCCAGGGCCGCGCAAAACACTGCCAGCCGCGTAGCATTTTCACACAGAAACGTATGAGGTACAAAATACACTATTACAAATGACAGAAAATGCTTGCAAGTCGCGTAACACATTAATAAAATTACGAATCTACAATGGCGCTTTACACAACTAAACCAACGCTTGCCCTTGCGCATGCAGCCTATTTCTAATGCACAGTTGGGACATTCATTACACTTTATCATCAGGGCACCAACACTCAAACTGTACATGGTATGGTGCTGGAAAATAAAAACAGATTGTTAGCTCTTCAGGCTATTGATTGCTAGATATGTTAATTACAAATAGGTAAAGTATATTCATTTATTAAGTAACTAATTCATACATTATTAGTTAACAAAATATAGATAAATATATATCTGTCTTTGTGATGAGTGACGAAGGTGCTCAGAGGAGCAAAAGTACATGAGAGGAGAGGCTCGCAATGAGCGCCAAAGGTGCTCAGAGTAGAAAAAGCTTTTACATTGTGTGTCAAACAGCATTGCCATGGCGTCACATTTTTTGACGGTCAACCTGCTTCCAGCTCAGAGTTCTGAGAAAAACAGTTATTACACTGCATTCTGGGAAGTTGAGCTGGGACACACAAATATGTCCACATACATACATACAGTAGACTCTCAGTGCAGTGTTGGTGTTACATTCCCCTGGGGTCAGGACCGCATCCTCCAGCCCAATGTACTGGTGTGTTAGTATGGACTGAAAGCTGCTGCTAGAACAGCCCTCACTGACAAATATACTTAGCAGAGCATCCTATGTGCAGCTAATCTAGGCCTCTAGGTAACTCTCAAGCAACCAGAAACTACATTTACCTGGCATATTCCAATCCCTATGGGGATAACGTAGAGTCGTATGTGTGTATATATATATATATATATATATATATATATATATATAATACACACATTACGACTCTACGTTATCCCCATAGGGATTGGAATATGCCAGTAAATGTAGTTTCTGGTTGCTTGAGAGTTACCTAGAGGCCTAGATTAGCTGCACATAGGATGCTCTGCTAAGTATATTTGTCAGTGAGGGCTGTTCTAGCAGCAGCTTTCAGTCCATACTAACACACAGTACATTGGCTGGAGGATGCGGTCCTGACCCCAGGGGAATGTAACACCAACACTGCACTGAGAGTCTACTGTATGTATGTATGTGGACATATTGTGTGTCCCAGCTCAACTTCCCAGAATGCAGTGTAATAACTGTTTTTCTCAGAACTCTGAGCTGGAAGCAGGTTGACCGTCAAAAAATGTGACGCCATGGCAATGCTGTTTGACACACAATGTAAAAGCTTTTTCTACTCTGAGCACCTTTGGCGCTCATGCGAGCCTCTCCTCTCATGTACTTTTGCTCCTCTGAGCACCTTCGTCACTCATCACAAGACAGATATATATTTATCTATATTTGTTAACTAATAATGTATGAATTAGTTACTTAATAAATGAATATACTTTACCTATTTGTAATTAACATATCTAGCAATCAATAGCCTGAAGAGCTAACAATCTGTTTTTATTTCCAGCACCATACCATGTACAGTTTGAGTGTTGGTGCCCTGATGATAAAGTGTAATGAATGTCCCAACTGTGCATTAGAAATAGGCTGCATGCGCAAGGGCAAGCGTTGGTTTAGTTGTGTAAAGCGCCATTGTAGATTCGTAATTTTATTAATGTGTTACGCGACTTGCAAGCATTTTCTGTCATTTGTAATAGTGTATTTTGTACCTCATACGTTTCTGTGTGAAAAATGCTACGCGGCTGGCAGTGTTTTGCGCGGCCCTGGGTCGTGTAGCCTCGTTTTCATTTTTTGGGGCGGACATTTTTTTCTTGCTTAAGCGATTCGAGTGCCTAAATCGGAAAATCGGCTTAAATTTGCGTTCCACCTCACTCCCAGACACCCTGGCTGTTCCCCCCCATGCTGTGTGTGATGTTTCTGTTGATTTTTTATTTTTTTTGTGTGTATTTATGTTGTGTATTTTTATTGGTTTTTTGGTTTGCGCGTATCGGCGTTTACCTCGTATTTTTCCTATCTCGTATTTATTTTTTCAAAGTCCTGTGTCTCATAACTGCTTGCAGCTGGCAATCCCGGTTTACTAAGTGTTTGGTCTAAGTCCCACGTGTTTCATTGCCTTCACTGCTTGCCATGCAAGGCTCGCAGGCGATGATGCCTTCGGAGCTCATAGCCTAAGTGCTGCAGTTAACCGCTCGCCCGCAAGCATGACCCTTTGATGCTCATCGCCTAAGTCGTACACACCACGCAAAGAGACGACATCTCGTAGTTTGACAACTATTATATGTGACATATATAATATATATATCATACAAGTAAAATTACACTTTAAAACCATTTTTAAATTGTTTAGGAAGTACTGAAAAGTGCAAAGTCTCACAAATAGTTTCATAGTACTCCCCTATGCAGCTCATGAAGTCTCATAAAAAAAACAATCAGTGGCAATTTCTTCAACATGAGAAATGTCACGAAAATGGCTAATTTGAAACTTTGCACTTCACAGCCTGTGTATTCATGAGCTGCATGAGCAACAGACCCAAACACAGAGCTTTTAAGTGCTTCTTAATAATATAAAATGCATAAAAGTAAAAGAGACACACAGCTATATTATGTCCCTAGTAAAATCTAGAAACCTTCCATGTCCCTTTAAAACTAACGGCGTTACTTTTTTTCTTGCTTAATTACACTCTTAGGCTCAAAGCTTTCAAACAAGTATTTTTTCATTGTGCAGTGGTCCTTTAATAAGTACCATACTATTCATAAACAATTGCATGCATACAAAGGTATTAGATTACTATAGAAAATCTAGAGGAAACGGTCATAAAACATTCAGAGGATGTTTATGTCACCCAGTCATGTCTGACTCTCTGTGACCTCATGGACTACAAATCCGCATGCTGATCCACTTGGTATTCATGGCAGAGATTCTGGAGTGGGTTGCCAATTCCTTCTCCAGAGGGCTACAGCATATAGCTCCTGGTCTCCCATCCAAGTACCATGCGGTTTCGGCGAGGCGTGACCTCTTGGTTCCCTGACTGGAATTGAACCCAATAATACATTAACCCGTTGTTGACTCACCTCTTTTTCATGTAAACGATACAGTGCTTGCTCATCTCTGAAGGTGCCACTTTTTCGTAAGGCGGTTTTGGGAGATATCTGCAGAAGGATAATAATTATGATCATTAATTAGGTCCTACATGGATTTAAACTCCAATTTCTGACTAATTTAAAAACATCATTTTATTTCATAAAAAAAAAAAATGATTTAACCAATGTTTCTGGACAGCATCGCTCTTGTAGTTACCAAGAAAATAGGAAAACAAAGTGGCTACAAGTTTTCTAGTAGTTTTTAGATTTTTATTTCAGGAAATAAGCATAAAGTACAAACCTCCCTCTTCAAATAAACTATTTTTCTTTTGTTTTTAGCTGTATTGATGAATTATTTTGGCACGTCTTGGAGTGTAAAAAGAACAACAGGACATTATATGATGTTGTACACTGATCAGAGGTAAACACATCCAATTGTTAGACATGAAATGTAATTTGGGCTTATTGGGAAGTTTCATTAACATTCATAGATAATCATTACAAACTCATCCGCAAATTTTTTTTTTATTTAAACAAATATAAATTACATCACCAGAAAAAACGAATAAACAAACAATAAACAAAGACAAAAAAAACATATTGTACCCACAATTTCTATACATAAAGAACAATTTCTTAATAATGTTGTAAAGTCAATAAAGTACAATGTGCATCCATACACACATTCACTCAGGTTTAGAGGCAGAGAACATGATAAAGAAACGCAGGGACACAAGGAAGGCTAGAACCTGGGAAAGGAGCAACCAGAGAAGAGGAGGGGGAAATGACTTTTCCCCCACTCTCTGACTAAGTTGTTATATGTTTGATGTAATTGTCCCATTTAAACCATTTTATAATATTTCTGCTTTTTTGCATTGAACAAACTATTAGCATTGGTAGCACTCCCTGTTAAGGCAGATAATGTTGATTAACTCTCTAATTTTGGGAATAACCAGGGTTTTCCAATGTTTTACTAACAACCATTTGGCCCCCAACAGCACATGCAAAATCAAGTAACTTTCCGATTGGGGAAGAAACTCCAAGTCCTTATGGAGGATGACCACTTGTGGGGTGCAAGGAATGTGTTTATCTATTACTCTAGATAGAAGTTGGCAAATTTCTAACCACATATCTGAAATCTTTTTGCACTCCCACCAAACATGGGCATCATCTCCTTAAGAACCACACTGTTTCCAGCATAGGCTTCCCCTTTTGTATTAAATTTAGACATTCTGACCGGGGTTAGGTGCCATCTGTGTAATATTTTAAAAAAGAGTTCCAAATAAGCTGAATTTAAAGCGGATTTCTGAATCAACTTTATAATAGCCCTCCAATTGTCTCATCAAGGACCATATTAAGATCTAATTCCCAACCTTTGATTCCCTTACTTTAATAAATGGAGTGATCTCACTTAAAATCTTATTACAATTTGAAATGATGTGCAAGTTTATTCTCTTTATAATTAGTTCTTCTATTTTGGTAGGCGAATTCATTCCTAACATTTTGAAACCCCAGGTAATTAAAACTTGTTTTAAACTTTCATAATTTAACCATGGAACTTTTTCAGATTATATTTTTTCTGTAGCTAAAAGTAAGTCAAAAAGTTATTTTTGTTATATAATTCTGATACCAATCCGCAAATGATTTTTAGATATGCAAATAAACACTTAAACAGTTTATTTAATATTAAAAAAATGGAACCTCCAATATCCCTTTAATGCATTTGTACAGATTATTTTCCCATGGGCTAAAGGAGCTTGGATCATTAGATCATTGGGATCATTAGAGTAGGGGGCCTGGGCTGATTTAAAGGATCACTGTACAATGTCTAAAAACATTGATTCTACCAAAAGCATAATTAAGCAGGAAAATTGTAATTAAACTAGCTTTTAATTAAAAAAAAAGGAAACGTTGAGACCCTGAAGGCATCCATGCTACTTTGGTGGAAGCTTATGTGTATGGAGGTGTTTACATTTCTGGAGATGCAAGTGGTCTGCTTCCGGTCTTGTTAGTGAGAAGAGGTCTGGTGTTAATTTCAATCAAATTCAATTATCCTTGTTCCCTTCTCCACAGATATATTATTATCATTTATTTGTAACACGACAACATGCTCCTGGGTGTTTCTGTATATACAAATACATACATTATATATTATATATATATATATATATAATATATATATATAATATATAATATATATAACACACACATATACACATTATATACATATAACATTATATATATATATATATATATATATATATATATATATATAATATAGCGCAATAAAGACCACATTGATTCCTCAAAGTCTTCAAACATTGGATGTTCTTGTGTGCGTGGATTACACTGCTGCTAATGTTTTTAGTTACATACTTCACAAGCAAGTGCCTTCTTTCTTGATCTACAGCGGTCCTTTAAATTTAAAGATATGGAATAGAAATTTAGAGCTGAAAAAGTCATCTGCTCATTATTCCGGCTTCACTAGCTACTCCTTTGTCACATCACCCTGAGTCAACAGGCTTGAACCCAGACACTTTACATATGCAAGTAATGTTAAGGAAGAGTAGGTTAATGGGGAGTATAGCACCATCTTGTGTTGATATTAAATTGGTTATGGATGAATGGGATGTTGCATTGTGACCTTCCATGAATTAGCCCATTAAATCTACCTTTATCAGTCGGCTCTATTTCGGATTAGATGAACTGGTATGTTAAAGGTCCCCTGTCATCAAAACATTTAAATATCCTCTTTTGAGGAACTGCACTTGAAAATAAACAACATATAGCCTCTAATGTTTTATTTTTAAAAGCAATTATGATGCTATTAAATTTTCCGTTTTAGTTTCCAGTGGTCTTCTACCTGAAGTGGAAGGAGACTTAAATAAACAAGAAGTTGTATCTACACAATGGGAATTTGGCACCTGCAACAGTGTATTCATTAGGTCTAATGAAAAACTAATTAATTTACCAGGAAACGCCCTTGAGGCTGAATCTGCAAGAATCAGAGGCTTATTAAAGAAAATGGAAGTCAGCTGTAAAGAAAGATTTAAGAAAACAGAAAAAAAGTGTTGCACAATGGATAAAAAAATGAAATCAATTAGGAGCATAACTGAATAAAGTCAGAAAGCTAGTTACTAATGAGAAAAAAAACAACAATTTTGATGCCTCTGTTGGGCAGTTTTTTCACCTAAGTATGTATGGTGATATTTGGGAGGGCCTGCTAATACCAGGCTGCATCAACAAAAATATAAAAAATGGGAAACACTGTTTGGTCCATTCACATACACAAGGCGAGTTGTGCCCCACGTGTCACACAGTGAACATGATTCAGGAAGACTTAGTTAGATCTAGCATCAATCTTCAAGGATTGTTTTTGAAAATACTTTATTGATCGTTTAGTCTTTTTTTTTTTTTTTTTATTTAGAGTTAAATGCCAAAAAGTAGATTTTCTTAAGGAGTGACTAAGATATATATATATATATATATATAATTATATATATATATAATATTATATATATATAATATATAAATATATATATATATTATATAAATGCTCTTTAGCTCCACCATAAGTGAAAGTGAACCTGCTTGCTAGCTTTTCATTAAAATGCCAAATACGGCAACGTGTCAAAATTCACCACCGGAGAGAGATGGATCGGCTTCTCACGTAGATATCTGGGGTTTTCGATCTGCAAAAGAAAAATACGTATGTTGGAATACTAGAGGATATTATTCACATCATCATTTGTTTTTCTAATATTAAAAGGATAATGAACTCTT
>CM050168.1:246668044-246869482 GCA_027410445.1 Discoglossus pictus | reverse complement strand
CACGTGGGAATTAGTCACCAAACACTTAGTAAACGCGGGATTTCCAGCATGCAAGCAGTTATGATACGCGGGACTTTAAAAAAAAAAAAATACGAGATAGGAAAAATACGAGGTAAAAGGCCGGACCGCGCAAACCAAACACCAATAAAAATACACAACATACAAAAAAAAAATCAACAAAAACATAACACACAGCATGGGGGGGGACAGCCAGGATGTCTGGGAGTGAGGTGGAACGCAAATTTAAGCCAATTTTCCAGAGTTTAGGCACTCGAGAATCGCCTAAGCGAGAAAGAAAATGTCCGCCCCCCAAAAAAATGAAAACGAGGCTACATGACCCCGGGCCGCACAAAACACTGCCAACCGCGTAGCACTTTCACACAGGAACGTACAAGGTACAGAATACACTATTACAAATGACGGAAAATGCTTGCGAGCCGCGTAACACATTAATAACATTACAAATCTACAATGGGGCTTTGCACAACTAAACCAACGGTTTGCCCTCGCGTACGCAGCCTATTTAAAATGCACAGTTGGGACATTCATTACACTTTATCATCAGGGCATTAACACTCAAACTGTACATTGTATGCTGCCGGAAAATAAAAACAGATTGAATGTCTAAAGAAAGTTAAAAAACTAGAAATTCCTAGAAAAACAGTTATTACACTGCATTCTGGGAATGCATATAAATATATATACTAGGAACTTGCCTGTTAAAAATGACGGGAATAAAATGCTGTTTGCCACACAATGTGAGGCTTTTTACTTCAACTTTTCTGCTTTTCACTGATGACCTTCGGCTCTCATGGCAAGCCCCGCGCTGAACGGGGCTCGCAATGATCGCCTTTGGCGCTCATTGCAAGCCTCTCCCAGGCTTCCTGACCTTTAGTGCTTATTGCGAGCCTTTCCTCCCACCTACTGTACCGCTCATTGCAGGGTTAGTTAACCTGCTAGTTTTGCTCTTGGGAATGCCATGTGTGTCTTTCCACCATCTTCCCCCCGCCCCTTCCCTGTGTCTTTCTCCTCTGTGTGTCTGCTGTATGTTTGCGTGTTACTCGCTGACTGGCGTTCGTTTCATTTTCAAAGTCCCGCGTGTCTGGCTTTGTCAGTGTAAGTGTTACTGTCTTCGCCATCATTTTTTTTCTAAGTCCTGCGTGCTTGGCTTTGTTCAGCCTCCTTTTTCATCCAGTTTCAGAATTTTTACGTTTTTCGTCCCCCATTTTTTTCAGCACTTTTTTCGTTTGACTAAAAACGGCCAGTATGGCTCAAATTCACTTGCAACCTCTCTTCCAGGCTTCCTGGCTCTCCCCCTGGGATATGTGTTGGTGTGTTTTAATTTTTTTGTAATTATTTTGCTTGTTTTTGAGGTTTTTCTAGTTATTCGCATGAACAAAGTTTGGCCATTTAAATTAGCAAACTGCGTTCCTCGCGGTCAGCGGCAAAGTGCTACATGCTTCAACCGCTCCTCTCGCTTTGCGAGGCTCGCAGTGCCATGAGCGCTTTCGACGCTCATTGCAGCCTAAACCGTGCGTGCGTTGACGGCGTTACCAACACCGCAAACGTTACGAACATTGCAAAGATCCACAACTATATATATACTAGCGAATTGCCCGTCAAAAAATGACGGCAATGAAATTGTAAGTGAGCTAATGGTTTTTGGTGTATATAATGTGGCTGATTTAGCGTCCTTCGTTTTCTATGTGGTGCGACTTTTTCGGGATATATGTAGCTGTTTGGTGGTGTTTTGCGTGTTTATGGTGGTGTTTTGCGTGTTTAGGGACCTTTAGCCTCGTTTTCGTTTTGTCCGGCGGCCATTTTTTCTCTCGCTTAGGTGATTTTCGGGTCTCTAAACTCCGAAATTTGTGCTTAAATCGAGGTTTAACTTGACTTGCAGAGGTCCTGGGTGCCCCCCCTCCTTGCTGTGAGTAACTTTTTTATGTGTTTGTATTTATTGTGTTTGTAATGTTTTTGGGGTCGCGCGGGTTGCGTCCTTGTTTTTTATTCTCGTAGGTGTTTTTCGGCAAATACGTAGGTGTTTGGTGGTGTTTTGCTTCTTTAGACTGCTGTAGCCTCGTTTTCGTTTTTTCGGCGGCCATTTTTTCTTTCGCTTACAGAATTTTGGTGCTCCTTGTCAGCAACTGCGACCCTCGATATGCGAGGGCCCCAGGCTCGCTGTGCGAGCCCGCAAGCGTTAGCAACAACTTGCATGCTCACAACTATATACAGTGGATATAAACAGTCTACACACCCCTGATAAAATGTCAGGTTTCTGTGCTGTAAAAAAATGAGACAAAGATAAATCATTTCAGAACTTTTTCCACCTTTAATGTGACCTATAAACTGTACAACTCAATTGAAAAACAGATTGAAATCGTTTAGGTGGAGGGAAGAAAAAAAGAAAAGAAAATAATGTGGTTGCATACGTTTGCACACCCTCTTATAACTGGGGATGTAGCTGTGTTCAGAATTAAGCAATCACATTCCAAATCATGTTAAATAGGAGTCAGCATACACCTGCCATCATTTAAAGTGCCTCTGACTAACCCCAAATAAAGTTCAGCTGCTCTAGTTGGTCTTTCCTGAAATTTTCTTAGTGGCATCCCACAGCAAAAGCCATGGTCCACAGAGAGCTTCCAAAGCATCAGAGGGATCTCATTGTTAAAAGGTATCATTCAGGAGAAGGGTACAAAAGAATTTCCAAGGCATTAGATATACCATGGAACACAGTGAAGACAGTCATCATCAAGTGACGAAAATATGGCACAACAGTGACATTACCAAGAACTGGAGCTCCCTCCAAAATTGATGAAAAGACGAGAAGAAAACTGGTCTGGAAGGCTACCAAGAGGCCTACAGCAACATTAAAGGAGCTGCATGAATATCTGGCAAGTACTGGCTGTGTGGTACATGTGACAACAATCTCCCGTATTCTTCATATGTCTGGGCTATGGGGTAGAGTGGCAAGATGAAAGCCTTTTCTTACGAAGAAAAACATCCAAGGGAAAAGGTGTTATGGTCTGATGAAACCAAGGTTGAACTTTTTGGCCATACTTCCAAAACATATGTTTGGCGTAAAAACAACACTGCACATCACCAAAAGAACACCATACCCACAGTGAAGCATAGTGGTGGCTGCATCATGCTTTGGGGCTGTTTTTCATCAGCTGGAACTGGGGCCTTAGTTAAGATAGAGGGAATTATGAACAGTTCCAAATACCAGTCAATATTGGCACAAAACCTTCAGGCTTCTGCTAGAAAGCTGAACATGAAGAGGAACTTCATCTTTCAGCATGACAACGACCCAAAGCATACATCCAAATCAACAAAGGAATGGCTTCACCAGAAGAAGATTAAAGTTTTGGAATGGCCCAGCCAGAGCCCACACCTGAATCCGATTGAAAATCTGTGGGGTGATCTGAAGAGGGCTGTGCACTGGAGATGCCCTCGCAATCTGACAGATTTGGAGTGTTTTTGCTAAGAAGAGTGGGCAAATCTTGCCAAGTCAAAATGGGCCACGCTGATACACTCATACCCAAAAAGACTGAGTGCTGTAATAAAATCAAAAGGTGCTTCAACAAAGTATTAGTTTAAGGGTGTGCATACTTATGCAACCATATTATTTTATTTTTATATTTTTTCTTCCCTCTACCTAAAGGATTTCAGTTTTTTTTTCAATTGAGTTGTACAGTTTATCGGTCACATTAAAGGTGGAAAAAGTTCTGAAATGATTTATCTTTGTCTCATTTTTTACAGCACAGAAACCTGACATTTTAACAGGGGTGTGTAGACTTTTTATATCCACTGTATGTGATATATATTATATATATATATATATATTCTCTCTAAAAGTTTGATAGAAAGAGATTGTCTGTTCCAGCATTTAGTTCTCTAATTGCCATCTGTATTCTAGTCCCTTATATATGTCATTTATACAGCCACATTGAGACTGCGCCACTCACAACATATTGTCATATAGATTCTCATATTCATAGATAACTTGACCTTAGATATAGATCTCTCATTTTCTTGTAGTCAAGTTTTCGCTTCAGGGGTCCACTTGATTTAAATCGGCTAAATTATTCGCAATACATATTTTTCTTCGTTTCAAGTTAATTAGGAATGTCCAATTAAGATTGTATTTTGTTATAAATCAAACCTTGAAGCTCAATGCTTCAGATGTGTGGCTGTAACCGCCGTACTAAATGCACCTTTGCGATATTATTGTCTTAGACACTGCTTACAAATGGGATTTAGTTAAAGTTCTTCTGATATTTAAGAACTTTCGTCTTTTTTCTATGCCATGTTAATTGGTTGAAATACATTTCAGTGATTTCTGTAATATTTTGAGCATGCCTTTGATGCAGTTTTTATCTACTTTGACCAGACGGTAGCTCATTTCGGGCCCGCGAAGTCTCTGGTTACTGTGTTTCCATTAATTATTCCTCTCTACTTTTGTCGCCATATTTTTCTTGTTAGAGAAACCATATTACAAGTGAATCATTAAAGGAGAACTGTGGCTTTTGATGTTTCTGTCTTTCATATGCAATCAGATGTTTGACTTTGCACGATGACATGAAGGGCAGTGGGTCATGATGCAACCACATGTGCCGCTGGAAACAGCATTAAGCCAAACCAAAACATGCCCTCCAATCCCTCTTAGAAGGGCTTGTGGTAGTTTCATCTTCCATAAAAGTATGTATTGTGTGGCCCGTTCCTCTGAGCTGTCTGGGTGGGTGATGTGTAAACATCCTGTACAAGCAGAACATCTTACCAGAATCTCTTCTTATTAGTTCATATGATAAGTCACAATGTTTGAACAGTACGAAATAATGGTATACTGTTGGTCTGTATTAGTGCAAAGCATTTATATTATCAGTGTGGTCAGTTTTTATTGGGTCTTTTAAATTATAACTTGTGTCGTTCAGTCGTGTCTGACTCTCTCCTCATGGACCGTAACACAACATGCTGATCCATTTGGTATTCATGGCAGAGATGCTGGTGTAGGTTGCCAGTTCCTTCTCCAGTGGGCCACAGCATACAGCTCCTGGTATTCCTAGGTGGTCTCCCTTCCAAGTGCTAACCAGGCCCAACCCTGTTTGACTTTACGGTGGTGTGAACTCTTAGTTCCCTGACTGGAATCAGGTTGCAGCGATGAAAGCTCTGAATCCAAGCCACTGGACCACCAGGGAATCCTTTTATTTTAAGTTACTTAACTTCATAATAGTGTAATGATTTTTTAGAAATTAAATACAAATAAAAAAATGAAGCATTAACATTTGTATCTTTATGTAATGTAATTAATTTTCTTTTTGTATCTGATTACGGGTGACCCTTGACATTTGCGAGTGTTCCGTTCTCAAAGTCCCCGCGAATACCCCAAAATATGGGTAAATAGTGACTTTGCCCATCTGACGTCTCTCGGGAAGGAGGCCATGGGGCAGGGTGAGGCTGCACTTGAACCATCCGTGTGTGCTTAATTGTCCCTTCGGATTAGAAGGTGGAGTTCCGCATAGTTCAAAGGACTGGCAGTTGTAGATGTCACATTAATATATTACATTAAAGGCTGTACTGTTTTATTTTCTGTTCAAAAACCAATTTGCATTTTTTCAAGTGCAGTTTTCAAAGTAGTATATCTTAAATAAATGAGCACAGCGACCCTTTAAAGGAGCTATTTGTATCCTTTACATCCAAGCCTGATATATTATATATAGATAAATAGTTGTTTTCTATATATATATATATATATATATATATATATATATATATATATATATATATATATATATATATATATATATATATATAGATAGATAGATAGATATTTAGAGATAGATATATATATATCTATATCAAGTCAGAGGTGCTCATCAGAGAACAAACTAGACTTAATAGGATAGTTCTAGTATTTATTGTGTTTTAAATGTTTGTATGTCGGCGTGTTGCGTCCGATGTTTGCAAGGTCGTAATGTCTGGTAACGTGTCTCGTATGGTGTTTGCGTGTGTAGCCTCGTTTTCGTTTTGTTCGGCAGCCATTTTTTCTCTCGCTTAGCAAATTTTTTAGTGTCTAAACTCTTTTATTTGGAGTGAAATGAAGGTGTAAGTTGCAATTTTGAGGTCCTGGATGCTCCATGTTGCTGTAGGTAAGCTTTTTATGTATGTGCTGTGTGTATGTATTGTGTTTTGAATTTTGTAATGTGTTTTTTGCGTTTCTCGTAAAATTTAGCGAGTGTCGTAATTGGTGTGTCGTGTAGTTTGCGTTGCGACGTGAAGTTTGCGGTGCTCTATGAATGCCAACAACTGAGGCCCTCGCCCACTGCCCTCGCTTCGCGAGGGCCTTGGCTCGCTACTGAGGCCCTCGCCCACTGCCCTCGCTTTGCGAGGGCCTTGGCTCGCTGCGCGAGCCCGCAAGCGTTAGCAACAACTCGCATGCTCATAACTATATATATATATACTAGCGAATTGCCCGTCAAAAAATGACGGCAATGAAATTGTAAGGTAGCTAATGCTGTTTGGTGTATAATAATGAAATATGTAATACATTACAAAAGGAATATACTGTACCTATTTTGAAGCATTGTGCTGAAGAGCTGGCAATCTGTGTTGATGTTGCTGCAGCATTAGTGGTGTGGAGCTGCTGTGTAAGCGTGCTGAATGTGTGCACTGTGTGGTATGAATATCCGTAGGTCGTTTGTTGCGTTTTGCGAGTTTGTTGTGGTGTTTTGCGAGTTTGTTGTGGTATTTTGCGAGTTTCTTGTGGTGTTTTGCGAGTTTAGAGTGCTGTAGCCTCGTTTTCGTTTTGTTCGGCGGCCATTTTTTCTCTCGCTTAGATTTTTTTTTTAGTCTCTAAACTGTTTTATTTCGAGTAAAATCGAGGTGTAAGTTGTATTTTTGAGGTCCTGGGTGCTCCCTCTTGGTGTAGGTAAGGTTTTTATGTATGTGCTGTGTGTATGTATTGTGTTTTACATTTTGTAATGTTCGCGAGTTGCGTCCGAGTGTTGCGAGGCCGTAATGTGTGTGAACGTGTGTCGTATGTTGTTTGCGAGTGTCGTAATGTGTGTGTCGTGCTGTTTGGTTTGCGACGTGAAGTTTGCGAGGTCCTCAGGTGCTGGCATGGAGCGCCTACGGCGCTCCATGCCAGCAACTGAGACCCTCAGCCACTGCCCTCGCTTCGCGAGGGCCGCGGCTCGCTGTGCGAGCCCGCAGCGTTAGCAACAACTCGTACGCTCACAACTATATATGTGATATATGTATATATGTATATATATATATATATATATATATATATATATATATATATATATATATATATATATATATATACATAGAAATATCTATATATTGTGACTCTATGGACCACAGCACACTAGGCACATCTCTGAGCCACCGCCCCTCTATATGTAGTAAATAAAAGGACATCTGTGTTCACATTTGAATGTCTAAAACAAGATAAAAGAACTGTTTCCAGCTCAGAATTCCGAGAAAAAACGTTATTACCCTGCATTCTGGGAAGCTGAGCTGGGACATGCAAATGTGCCCACAAATGCCTCGCTCTTCAATCCAAAGCCCATTTTAAACATGGCTTTAAGCTTATGCCTGCTTAATTACACAGCTTTTATGCAAAGCCAAGGTTTGATTATACACAAGGTGGGAATCCTATCCATGTACAGCTGTTTCAAGCTTACTGGCTATCGTCAGCATGGAGCGGGATCTCAGCTTGTGTTGTGGACCTTATAGGTAGGTAGTTCACCACAACAATCATTGAATATATGGTGGGCTAAAGCGTGATAGAAGCCTCCACGGTACATTAGTACAGTAAATAAATAGTACATCTGTGTTCACATTTGTAAAACATTTCTAAAACATTCAAATTCAAGCTGTTTCCAGCTCATAATTCAGAGAAAAACAGTTATTACACTGCATTCTGGGAACCTGGGCAGGGACATGCAAATTGGCCCACAACGGCTTTACTCTTTAATCCAATTTTTAAAAAAATTACTCCTTTTAAACATATGCCTGCTGTATAACACAGCTTTAAGCAAAGCCCTGGATGGATTATGCACAAGCCAGGAAACCTACCCACAAACAGCTGTGTCACGGTTACTGCCTCTCACTTATTTAGTGTAAAGTCAGACAGAAAAGCTGCCCTAGTACAAATAGCAGATATCGTTATTTTTTAAAAACATTTTAAAGTAATAGTACCTTTTATAGACATTTTTATTTTGCTCTAAAAGCTTATTTTAATATTACAAGAGCATTCTTAATAAATGCAGAGAAGAACCAGACTCACAGGGACTTCAGTTATATGAATATAGTGTTGCTAGTCTTACTTGATATTTAATATTTTTGGTTTAAACCAATAAGCCATATAACACACATTAAGGTCTTAAAATGTCAGTATTGTGGTTACGTTCGTGCTCTTTTTGTTTGGAACATACTTTGACAGCTGGGGCTGCCATTTTGACATCATTGCATACAGGAAATATTAGGCTACTGTTCTTATTTTATAAAAAAATGTGCGCTTCTGTTCCTTCTTTGAAGTTATTAACCATAAATTTCTTAATGCAAATCCTCCCTAGCCATGAAATTCCCCACATCCTGCTCTTTGGTTGGCTGTCTGAAAAATTGAGTTACGAAAGGTGTCTTTGAAGTGGTTATCTGTGTCCCTGTTAGAATTGACTCGGGCATACTCCAAATGTCTAAAGCCCTATGAATTTCACAAAGAAATATGCACGTCAGCTGCTCTGCTCATTCTCTTTTAGACATGGGAGATATGGATAGGACTGGGTTTAGGAAAAGGTTTAGATGCAGTTGAAAAGGCCCTACTGTTCTGGCCGTCGCGTGACGTCATTTTACTGGGCTAATGAGAAATACATTCAGTCCAAAGCCTTCAATAAAAGAGCACTCAGTAATGCAACACCCACTTCCCATCATTAACATGATCATAAAACAGAGCCTCTCTGTTGCACTTGTCTTATGGCATCAAGGTACCAGACAAATGGAGTTATTCATGTTGGGTCAGAATGGGAGTTTGCATGTAATTGAATAAGGAGTGTTTGATCTTACCTCTATTTGCATGCTTGTATTAATTTCTTCTAGCATAAATAATTAAATTATTTCTTTGATCTTTAGAATAATTTGTTTCTAGCCATATAAGAACTTTTAACGGTTAAGATATTTGTTCTATAACTATACCATGTAAATAATATACAATATGGCACCAGCATGTGATGCTAAGTATAATACAAATGATAATACAGTAACACCAAGGAGAACTACTTCACATTTCTTCACATTTCTTGTAAGTAATTTGGAGAGTCTGACTTAAAAAAATCTTAGAACCTACTGGTATGGTCAGAGATGCCCGTCCTAGAAACTAGCATTTCAGTATTAGATAAAACCCTAGCCGATGGATCTTAAAACATAATGGTATAATGGTATATTTGGATCCTCTTTACAAAGCACCATACATTTTAGTTGTATATCATGATTGATATCAAGGTTTATACAATGTAATGGCATAATGGTAGAGCTTCACCAAACGAGCCAAATGGCATTGTCTATAATCTCACTTGGGTTCCCTGGTGGTCCAGTGGTTACGACCTGGCTTTGATTCTTATCAGGGAACCAAGGGGTCAAGTATTTAATAGGGAAATTAGGGAAATCAAGTAAAATCCAGGAAAAAAAACACTGATAATATATTAAAAAGAGAAAGTGTGTCATTCCTCAAATTATTTTCAATAAATGTCAAAAGATGTCACTGTCCCACAATATTCTGGGTTTTAAATAGTGACAAATTTGACTTGACAGATAAATATAATAAATTGAAAAGGTAGAACCTATTATTTATGAGGTAGTGCTATCAGTAGTATCTTTGATACATTTAATGCATTCCTCATATGCAAAATATTTGCTAATCATAGGTATGCAATAGATCAATTTTATTATAATATATAGGGATATAACACGCTTATTATAAAAATAGTGCACTAAATACAACAATAGTTAAAAAAGAGACAAAAAACAGGGAAAGGAATTGTGCATGTAAATACGCTGTACTAGAATGTATACAAGGGAAAACATTTTTTATATATATGTTTGTCTCTGAAAAATACATGTATGGCACTTTTAGCATCATTAAACCATAACCCAATGTTTGGTTTTACTATTTTAAGTGCAGAAAAGCAGACACACAGAGCATAACTTATATCCCTTGTTGGCATGCAATATGCCTGAGTACTTGCTTTTTGTATAGAGAGGAAATCTCTGCTGATACAGCTCACATATGCTTGGATCAGATGCACCATCCTTCCCCCACTCCCAATGGTCCGGTTCGCCCGCTGAATCCAAGCAGGATTTGGATGGGAAACCACCTAGGAATACCAGGAGCTTTATCCTGTAGCCCACTGTAGAAGGAACTGGCAAGCCACTCCAGTATATCTGCCATAAATACCAAGTGGATCAGCATGGTGTGTTGCAGTCCGTGAGGTGACGGAGAGTTGGACACGACTGATCGACGGAAACGCACATAATCTCACTTACAACATTACACTATATCCCATAAATATAATTTTGGATTGTTTTTTTTTTTCAAAAGTGTGGTTCGTGGAACACTGGTTTCCCTTTTGTTTGACCATGGTTTCCATAAGTCAATCATTCCATAAGGTTGTTGTCTGTTTGTGGTAGTCTTGAAAGAATTTAAAATGTATGGTCTTGAGACTTGTTTTGGAGCATGGGGAGATTTTTTTAAGTAAATAAACTTTAAGCCTAAATAGGATTCCATCTATCCAATACTGGAAAACACTGTTTTCGAGCATAATAAGCGTCTATGACGATTCTGACATATAGGATCAGGTGTCTGGAGACATCTTATTACAGGTTTTATTACAATTCCGCTGCAGTGTAATGATTCCAGCATTTTCTTAGTGATATTTTCTAACTATTATCTTATGACTTCAGTGGTATCTAAACATTTTTATAGGAAATCAGGCATTTATGGCAAAATAACTTAAAATGCTAGTGTATTTTCTTAATAAATCCACTACAGTAATGAAATTTAGGTAACATAGACCAGATTTACATACCTAGGCCCTCATTCAATTGCAATTTTGACAATTGAATAGGGGTCTAAATAATCACATCACATATCTTTTGTCAAGAAGTTTTTAGTTATTAAGCATCTATCCAAAAGCAAGTTTTTCACTAACTAAAAACTTCTTTAAAAAATATATATTATGCGCTTATTTAGAGCCCTATTCAATTGTCAAAATCGCAATTGAATGAGGGCCCTAGAGATGTGTAGGTTATCATGATTGCAGTCTTCTTGAGCATTAAAGGGCCACTGTATTCCAAAATCACACATTCATTGAAAAGAATATGTTTTATACAAAAGAAGTTTATATTTTTTTGCATGACAAATATATTAGTTTGGAAGATTACCAATAAAGAATCTCCAACACAAACCAATGTTTTTGACCTGTCTTTGTCTTACCAGTGAAGTAAGATGAAGTGTAAACAAAGTCTCACAAGGCGTCTGTTAATTGTTTTCTTATCTCATCTACAGTCCAGTGGGAACACAGGCACGATTTGTTATTGTTCAGACATCTCCAAGACTTTTTGCCCCAGGACTTGACAATAATCCCCTTATGTCTCACTGCAATGTTTTTTTTCTACACTATAGTAGAGATCACTTATTTTTCATGAAAAATGCTTTTAATGTAATGTATAAAGTATTATTTATTAAATGTTGATAGCATTTTTGGTCTAAAGTGGCCTTTCCATGATGTGATGCTTACTGTTTTTATGCATAATTTAGTATGATACTTTATATCAGGGGTGAGCAATTAATTTCCCAATGGGGCCACATGATAAACTCGGAATGTTGTGGAGGGCCGAACCATAGGCTGAACTTAATTCTGCTCAATATTAATTTTATAGCTTTATTTTATTTTCTCAGTGCCAGGAGCAGTATCTACAGAATGATGCTATCCATCCCAGTTGGTCACAACACTGCTGCTCACAAATTCCCCCCTTTTACAATTGCCAGTGTTTGTTTTTGTCCAAGACACAAATTTGTATGCCACTGTAGCGGGCCGCACAGGGACAGCCAAAGGGCCGGATGTGGCCCACGGGCCGCACAATGCCCAGGTCTGCTCTATATGCATGCAAGCAGCTCTTGTATTTGCATTGCCCACTTACTCTCTTGCATCCCCAAGCACTGTGAATTTTGCCACGTCTGTAATTAGGTGTGTACCTTTTGTGAAGGGTTGGGCCTGGTCAGTTCTTGGATGAGAGACCACCTAGGAATACCAGCTGTATGCTGGATAAGGAACTGGCAACCCACCCCAGTATCTCTGCCATGAAAACCAAGTGAATCAACATAACCATGGACATAAAGATGTGCCTGGTGTGTTATGGTCCATGATGTCACGCAGAGTTGGACCCGACTGACCGATAAAACAGCAACCAGCACAAGCATTTATAAGGGTACCTGTCGTGGATTTTTTACTATTTTATCCACTTCCTAATTCCTTACCTTCTATAAATAATAAGCCTAAATAAAATCCTTGAATATTCTCTGCTAAGAACTCATGTATTTGTCTTCAAGACTTCTTCAATACTTTTCACCTTTCTGAATCGTGCCTCCTAGTATAGTCATATATTTATTTTACTCCTGACGTAGTTGTCATGAAGCAGTTTGGTATGTAGAGAGAAGGCCCACTGTGTTGTGCGCTTGTTCTATAACATGTTTGTATATGTAACCTCCTGCTCAGTGACTTATTGTTAAACTAGCAGAGATAAAAGCACAAGAAAGACAATGGTATGCTATTTATTTGAGGTATGCTTTCTTGTTGTTTAACCTATTTTTAGTTCATTGGTATGTCTCAGAAGTGTAGTTTTACAAATATTATTAAAACATAAATATTGAGTAAACTTAGCTGGAGCAGTGACAAGGAGAACTAGTGTTGATAAGGACACTTGACTAAAATGCTATTCTATTTTGTAATACAGGACATTGTTTGATTGGTAGATTTGCAAACTGTGCCCACAACCTAACCTGCTTGTAAAAATGACATCTTGTGTCAAAGACTTAGTTTGGACTTGTTGCTCCAAAAGGGCAAGTTCCACTTATAAGCTTATTTTATATTTAAGATATCATTTATCTATGTAAAAGTGATGAAAATTGATTAGTTTGACAGGTACTTCTGCATGCTTGTGGAGAGCGGTTGATTACATTTTAAAAGTAGTGAGACAATAAGATGCTGGAAGGTTGACAAAGGTATCCAGAGACATGCAGACTGCAGTGCGTCCGACTGCTCCTGAAGAGTTTGTGGTGGAGGATCCATATGTCGAACATCGCGATCGAGATGGGTGCTAGATGGGGTTTGAGGCCAGGGAAGTACTTGGAAGTCTTCGTCGTGCTCCTCCAACCACTCCTGGACAATTCTGGCCATATGACATGTTGCATTGTCCTGGAAGATCCCATCCACTTAAGGGAAGATTGTCAACATGTATGGGTGTACTTCATCTGCAAAGATGGGTAGATAACCCAATCTGTAGAGAGTGCCTTTCAGAGGTATGAGTGGACCCAGCCAATGCCAAGAAATCATTCCCCAGACCATAACGCTGCCACCAGCAGCTTGGTTGCAGTGTGTTTTGTTCTCAGTGGTTTCGTGCCTGTCCGTCCAGTCGATGGAGCAGAAAATGTGACTCATCAGAGAAGGCAACCTTTTGTCAATCGGAAGAGGTCAAATTTCAGTCCTGTCTTGCAAATTGAAACCGTTAATGCAGTGAACCCTCGTCAGCATGGGTACAGTGACCAGCCGTTTGGTTCATAGCCCCATACACAACAGGGTTCGCTGTACTGTCATTTTAGACACATGTCTGGTAGCCCCCCTGGTTCGTTTGGATGGCGAGTTTCTCAACTGTAGCGTGTCGGCTGGCCCTCACACACCTTTGCAGCCGACGTTCACCTCTGTCATCAGTGGCGTCCCAACGCTGCTTTTTCGCAATGGTGCTATTGTTCATTGGCTACAAATTGTTGACGTCAATAGTAGGCGGTGGTCTTAACAATGTGATTCGACCCTGTATGTTTAAGTTATTATTTTTTTATGACGTCATTGTGAGTTTTTCCATGATATTATTAACCTGGTCAATGGACTCTTGCAACTTAACACATGGACAATATTTGTATTTGCTGAAATAGTACCTTAGTACTTTCTGTACTCACATTTTTGTCTTTTCTGTATATTGATTAATATATATGAATTCTTGTGAAATATCACAAGCCTCTTTCTTCTTTTTTACAACATATTTTGAAGAGCATTTGAGTATATTTTGTTAAAGAACCACTGTAATGTTGTAACAATATGACCTATATATTTAAAATAGTCATTGGCCTTTAATAAAGGCATAGGAAAAAAGAGCTGAGATCAAATCTGACTGGGCGGGAATACTAAAAGCACACTTAAGTCTGTCTTTGCTAAGTTAAACAAATTTAACTCACCTGCAGCAAATGAAAACACTGGATCTTTCCTGTTATCTTCCCACAACATTCCTTAAGAGCCACTTGCATGCCTCTAAATTGTATGTAGAACCTGTTATCTGCCACTATACCCTAACTGTAAGAAGAAAGTATGTGGCGGCACTATGACGGGCAGATAACAGGAAATGTCCAAAACATCTTCTCCTGTACAAGTACAAGCTTGTATCCTGTCACAGTTGTGTTTAGCTCTTGAAGACCTTATACGTGGTATGAGCTTAACAGTAGGTTTACAAATAATTGTTTGAATGAAGTTTACTACTCCAATATTGTTTTTCTAAATCAATGAATGTGAATTTTATTAAATATCAATGCCTAATATAAATATATTTTACACTGGTCCTTTAAAGGCATATTTAAGTATCCTGGATTATGAATGATATGATAGAGGAGAATCAGTATTGCATGGAAACATTTTTTACATGAAACATTCCAAAGTAAACATTAGGAAACTTAACCCTAGAATTTGCACGCTTCATCCGCCTTTATCTCAGTTAATTTTGACAAGAATGCCCCTAAAAAATCCTAGTTACATTTACATAAAATTCATAATTCAGTAAGCCAGTCACCATTGTTGCAATCTCTAGGAAGTCAGTTTCTGCAAAGCATCATGGGATGTGTAGACCCCTCCACGAGGAAGCAAGGAGAAGCTCAGACATTGCCATGTGGATTTCTGCATTGTTCTGCTGTTGGCTTGAAAGTTACCATAGGGATAAAACTGTACTTGAATGCAGTACTTCTATTGGCTAGTACAAGGTGCCGTGAGTTTTGGTGGGCGTCCGTCTCTTGGCAGGTTTGCTATTGTGCCATGTTCTTTCCATTGGGTTATGATAGATTTGATGGTGTTCCTGGGGATCATCAACATTTTGGATATTTTTTTATAACCTAACCCTGACTTGTACTTCTCAACAACATTGTCCCTTACTTGTTAGGAGAGTTACTTGGTCTTCATGGCAGTGTTTGGTTAGTGGTGCCTCTTGCATAGGTGTTGCAGCCTCTGGTGCCTTTCAAAAAAGGTGTGTATATGTAATCATGTGACACTTAGATTGCACACAGGTGGACATAATTTCACTAATTATGTGACTTCTGAAGGTAATTGGTGTCACCAGAGCTTTTTATGGGCTTCATAACAAAGGGGGTGAAAACATACGCACATGTTAATTTTCTGTTTCCTATTTCTTAAAAAAAGTTTTATGCATATATTTTTTTCACGTCACCAACTTAGACTATTGTGTTCTGATCCATCACATAAAATTCAGATTAACAAAACATTGAATTTAAGGCTGTAATGTAACAAAATAGGTAAAAAGTCAAGGGCGGTGAATACTTTTGCAAGGCACTGTAAGCAGTATGTGTTAGATTAGACAACAAATAGGGAAACTTCCATATACCTTTAAGTACTATGGCAGAGATAATATAAGATTTATTGGTAATTTCCTACATTAACCATTGTCTAGTATCTTGTACATGGAAGAGAATTGGAAGTCGGGTTGGTACAATGTGTGTAATTATTGGTGGTTTGGAATACCATGAGAAGCACAGATGTTTAACATCAGCATAGTTTACATGGCCTCTGGGCCTAATTGCTTCATAATCTGAGGAAAAAGAGAGTAAACAATTGCAGAGACTTGAAGGAATGATGCTCTAGAAGAGTGGCACTAGCATCATGCATACACAGTATATCATGGATGCCTCAAACCAAGTGCTCATTGCCGATGTCGCTACATGAAATATAACTGCACATGCAATGTGGGTCATATGAGTCATTTTGCAGATAGTTACAGTATACCCCCGGTCACTTTCATCTGCTCCTAGTTTAACAGCCCAAGCCGTGTCTCCATGGCTATGTTTACAGTATGTGTTGTGTTTGTGTTGTGCAATGCAGGGACACAACCACACATTGTCATGCATAACTTCATGGAGTAAATTAGCTGCAGATGACAGAACTTGGCGTGCTCAGCTGCTGTCAGAAACTCATTAGACAGTGATCGAATAGTTTGCTTTAATGAAGTGGATAGCAACTCCTTGTAGTATTGGGAAGCCTTAATGTTAACCCTTTATGTGTCAAAAGGGCATTTTGGCTACTTTGTCTAAAATATGTTTTATATGATGCTAAGCACATACCACCAAAGCTGGTGTGAAGTTACTTTGTAGTATGGAACAATTATTGCTGATGGAGGTATCCTTTGAGGTTCTGTCCAATAAAAGGTAAATCTGTCAAATCCAGAGTGTTATTTTATTTATTGCAGACATTAATACAGTTATATGTTCCAAATATGTTCACAACATACTGAGGTTAATACTGCAGAGTGTAAGTAGAAATGCAGAACTGGCACCAGATATGAACCAATGGACACCATCTATTATTTCTCTTTAATCTACTTAAACTGCATTGCTTTATAAATCCTAAATGTATTGCAGTATAAACAATGCTCCGTCTTTTCCATTCTCACAATTTTCATTGTGAGCAATGCCCTATAACCATCGGTAACTATTTCACTGACCATACAAGAGATCTGGAGTGAGTGTGAAGCGCGCCGTGCAGTCGTGTCCGACTATCTGTGATCTCATGGACCACAACACACCATGCTGATCCTCTTGATATTCATGGCAGAGATACTGGAGTGGGTTGCCAGTTCCTTCTCCAGTGGGACACCGCATACAGCTCCTGGTATTCCTAGGTAATCTCTCATCTAAGTACTGACCAGGCCCAATCCTGCTTGGCTTCAGGGTGGTGTGACCTCTTGGCTCCCTGACTGGAATCAAACTCAGGTTGCAGCAGTGAAAGCACCGAATCCTAACCCGTGGACCACCAGGTAACCCACACATTGTAAATAGATAATTTATTTTACTTTCTCAGGAGGGTGTGTCTTTGTAAACTAATGAGCTTTCCATTACTGCTGAAAGCTGTGGCTGTTGTAGATGACATATTCCCATTGTAGGTAATGAGGTGGTATCTTGTTAGCCATGGAAGAAAACAGGAAACAAACTGGAGTAAAACTAAGAGGGGTTATAGTAGTGCAGCTTTCGGGATCTTATAATGGAAGATTTTTTCTGTCTTTATTTCATATCTTGCCAGACAAAGGAATAAGATCCCAAAAGCTGGCAATAACCTCTCTTAGCCATTAAAGGAATCACATTTTACTCCACTTTGTACCTCATATTTCCATTGTTCCAGGGACTTCCTGTGAAATCAAAGTATCCGTCCACGGCAAAAAATGTATCATCCAAAACCAAACTGGTAGATCCTACAACATCATAAATGAATTTAAAATGTAATATATTAGGGAAAGCACAATGTATGTTTGGTTTTAAGCTCAAAGACCGGGCCCTCCATTCTCTTGCAATGTGCAATTAATACATTGTACCCAAAAACAGTGCGAAAGATGCTCACATCTTTACAACCAACTAACATGGTTTTATGACCAAATAAAATAATGTAAAGAACAGTAAACCAGTACACAAGACAACAGTGGCGTTCTCTTCATTTACTATTTGGCCATCTGCATGGTCTGTAAAAAAAAATACAAATAAAAGGAATAATACAGATTATGATATTGTGTTTGGTAACAATTGTGGGAATATTGAGTTTCTATTAAGCACCATTAGTATAAAAATTAGATCCAATGTGAGTTTCATTACTCATGTGTTTTAGTTATGTAGTTTATAATGCTAAAGTAAAGCATCTGTGATATTGTAATATGTCTTATACTGAACAAAATAGAGTAGCAATAATGAGCTAGGGTTCATTTCTGAAGCATACATTTATTTTATGGAAATAAAGTCTAATATATTTTTTTAATGTGCATGCTATTGCGGTGTCATCACTTAATATGCTTTAAGGTTTTTAAACATAATTAAATGTCTTTTTGTTTTTTTTGTACTGTCAGAATTTATGTTTGTGTGTTGTTCAATTATACACAACAAATAAATTAGAAGTGCTCAATGCCCACAGAGGCTGAAATGCATCTGGGGTTTGCTATTTTTCCTGTTAAGGGATATTTTGGGGCTGGGTCACTCTTTTGAGTGAGACCAGACTAAAATACTACAGGGTATTTCTCCCTGTTAGGGGCACAAGTGGCTAAAAGAGGATGCTCCCTGAGTATCTGAGCTAGAGAACAAACCTACTTAAGTGTTGTTCATTCTCATATTGAGCACCTGTGTGTCTATCATTTGTTGTTCAGTGATAGACACATTCAGTACTGACCTTTCTCTCCTTTTTGTTATAGATTGACATGAAAATCAAGGCTATGGAAGCCAAATTCCATGAGGAAAAACTGAAGTTGCAGCAGAAACATGATTCTGACGTGCAGAAGGTAAAGTTGTATTCTGCTAATGGATAACTTGAACATTTCACCAATACACTCAAGATCTAGAACACTTTTTCTCTTATCATTGTACCTCTACCTCCATTTTTAATATATCCTACATTCTCTCTAATCTAATTTTCCTTCCAGCTCACTTCCTCCCCATCATACAACAATAATTTCATTTATCGAAACATCATTGTTATTTTATTCACCCCTTTTATTCTGTTTAGCTTGTTCACAACTGTATCATATTGAAGGGAAAAAAAATGTGATACACTGGTGAACAATCCATGTGTGCGAAACGCGTACACTATGCACCGAAGTATGGTTTTTTGTTAATATTTTACAAAGATGTTCAATGGGTGTCCATTAATCCTAATGGTCTGATTTATGGGTTAAGTAAACAGTGGTTGAGAGTAGGGAAGAGAGTGGTGCTTGATATCGTCACCCAGATCTAGAGAAGGTTGTAACTACTTTGGACAAATAATCCTTTGAACACAATGTCTTGTTGTTAAATGGGTGTATGTCCTATCTCACTGCGGACCCATAATATATTACATGTAATTTACGGAAGCAGTTTTTTACAATATGGACCAAATGAACCTCTTTTATTTATATTTGAGATTAATATGGCCATGTAAAAGCTGATGTGTGTAGTCCCTAACGACTATTTGCTTCTGGAAGTAAATATGGCATTTTTTATTGAAATACAAGGAAAGTACACAAATCTAATTATACATTGTAAGTTTGTTACAATATATTGGTATAGTAAACTTCTCCATGTATCTTAAATCTTTTCTTTCTTTTCCCTTTTTTTTTTTCCCTCCCCATCTTGATTTACCATAAGGGCTTAATATTACACAAAAACAAAACAATAATAATATATGAAAAAGGGGGGGGGGGTATATGACATTTTGTGGAAGCTCTCAAGAGATGAGTTTTATTTTTCCCTTTTTTTTTTAGTTCCAGCTTAATTTTACAGTCTATATATCCCAGCCCTTTTTTTTTTTCTTTATGATTTTCCTCCAGTTCCACTTAAATCATACTCATCATGTATATGTATTGCATTTTTCTCTTAACTTCAACTATGGGAATGTTTGTTTTTTCCAATTTTTTGCTAGGACACTTTTGGAGGCTAAGAAGTTATTTACGATTAGTTAGGGATTGTGATTCTTTCAGGAGTTTTGGAATGGGAAGTCCTAGTAATGATTCCTCTTCGTTTTTTGGGGAATATACATTTTTCTAAGGTAGTTTGTTTCTTCCCATGTGTGAGCTATTTTAGGGCATTCCCATAATGCATTTCTCAGTGTACCTGTTTCATTGCAGCCTCTAAAACATTTACCATCCATGGATGGATTTGAGATTTTTAGTATCGCTGGAGTGAGATACCATCTTAAGAGTTTTAAAGGCATTCTCTCTTAGAACTATATTGCGAGAGGAGCTTGTTGCGTTTTTAAAATGTTTACCCCATTGTGCTTCGTCAATCATTCTATTCAGTTATTTTCCCCAGGATATTTTGTAGGGTAATTTGGTAATGTTGTTGTAACCTGGTAATTTAGGTAAGTTATATAGAATGGAGATATTTTGCTTTCCATTGGAGTTGTAGGTGCAGCATTTCTCAAAAGGTGTCTTCCTGGCTAGTTTATTGTCCCTTAGAACATAAGCCATATTTATATTTATAAAGTTAAGCCACTCTCTTTGTGGTAAGTGGAATTTATCCCTAAACTCCGGAAGTGGCCAGCTTGGGTTTTTGTTAGGATATCTGCTGCTATGGTTATATTTTGTCTGATCTACTGAGAGTTTTTATCACTTGTGGGTTCCTTAAGGGATAGTCAAAGTGCAGTAAGCCAAGATCCCCTCTCTGTTTCCTCAAATAAGGGAGTGTAAAATGCTTTGAGGAAGAATTTTCATATGAATTGTGTGAATTAGGCTTAGCCAGAGCACATGTTGTATTAAGCGGTTCTGTTCTTGAGTATATAACTTTAAATTGTTACCCATCTAGGAGGTATTTCTTTGGTGAACCATTTAGACAGTTGTACAAGTCTGGTTGCTTTGTGGTATGTTGGTAGTTCTAGTGTTTCTAAACCATCTTTATTTTTTGAGCCTATCATAGATGCTGTATTTACTTTTATGGTTCCATAAAGCGGAGGATTGCTCCTTGTAGTTTCAGTATATCTTATGTTTTTATTGCTGTTAGAATTGTTCTGAAGAGCTTGGGGAGTGTGTTGATCTACCGTATGTATTTTGCCTAACCAGGAGACTTTGTGCAAGGACCAGTTATCCTTAAATTATTTAAAGAGCAAAATATTTGGGTAATTTCACTATAGATTAGATTAGATTGGTTTGTTTTGATATATAGATGCCCAAGTATTTTATTTGGTGCAGTGATAACTTTTTTCTGTTTGATTTGGGAGTGATATATTTAGGGCTTCCCTTTTATCAGTGTTCACCTTTAAAGTTTGTTTCCAAATTTCTCCAAATTATTTATAGTGGCTTTTTGATTGTTAGCAGGATATTGTCTGCAAAAAGACTACATTTATATTCTTTGTCCTCGATTTCAATTCCTTTGATGTTTGGGTACTCTCTTATAGTTATAGCTAAAGGTTCTATGCATAGAACAAAGATCAGCGGAGATAGGAGGCAACCTTGTCTCGTCCTTCTAGAGATTTTAAATGGCTGTGTGCAAGCCTTGGTAGTAAATGTATGCTTTTGGAACATATATGGCATTTTTGATATAATGTTTAGATGTTTTTGAACAAACATATGTATAGTAAAACTCAAACATAGCAGTGCACAAACCTGAAGGGGCAGCTTATAACATATATGTGCCCCTAGAGAGCGGTATAAAATATATTCTCCAATGAAGCCACAAGCAACTTTTACTTCACTCCTGGAAAATAGTTGTTAGAGTTTACACCCCCAACAATCCCCATCTCAACCACAAGCTCTGCCCTAGACATCCAAAATGTAAGCCTCTAGAAGTGATTATGCTAAAATGTATATTTGCTCTGTTTTATGCTCGTGGATTACATAACTACCAATGATATTAATTTATTACATACTTCAGAAAACTTAAGCACAGCCTCTCTTAGCTCACTTGTGCTCTTCAAGGGAGAAATATCCTGTAGTATATCTGTCTGGTCTTACACAATGGAGTGGTCCAGCGGCAAAATAAAAGGCAATTCTACCCTGAACAGGAGAAATCGCAAACCCCAGACGTACGTTTCAGCCTTACTTGGGCCTCGTCAGTAGGGTGTTTTTATTTAAAAAAATATCTATAAAAGCTTACTGAGAAAAAATATAATGCCAATCATGCCGCACCAGCTACACTTTCATACATTGGTATGAGATTGTTCTTGGATAATATTCAGAGGATCAGATGCAGCCTCACCATTGAACACGATATACCCACTCTTCTGTGATCTGAAATATGCAGGTCTAACTTTCCATGTGACATGAGGTTAATGGGACTGTTTCTCCATTCATTAATCTTCTGCTGTTAACAACTATTGTGGTTTTTGTCCCAGCCACCTCCAAGTAAATGCCAGTTCTTATTAACGAACCAAAGTATATATCTCTGACTAAGAGCATACTTCTTCAGGAAAAATGTCATAAAGCTTAATCAAAAGAAAGGATGGAGACAACAATATACTTTACTAGTGAAGGTTGCATTTATGAGAGGGGCAGTGACATTTTTACAGGCAGGCAATGCATTTATTGATGCAAGCTGCCGGCTTCTAAACATGTTCAGGAGAAAGGAAAAGTTATAAAATTATAAATATTACAGGTATTTAATATTTGCCCCTTCACAAGAAATCAGGTTTCCTGACCTATGTGTGTAAAATGAAGGAGGGGGTTTTCATACCATAAGTATTTGTATATAACTTTTATGCCTCAGTGATTTCTTGGTTTTCATTTCCCCTTGCCATGATCTCTTGCAGTGTTACTTGCATTCCAGCTCTCTGGCTATATAGGTCTATTGTAATAAAAGAATTGGGAACCTACCATCTATACTGAAACTTATGAATGCATTAAACAGATCTTAACAAGTATCTTATTTTAGGTACTTTTTATCTCCGAAACATCCAATGGTCATCTAAAAGAAGGTCTCATGAGCAAAATCATGTAAACCCAATGTAAACCTGTTCAGTGATGATGCAGAACACAAATGTAAATTGTAATGTATACATATATATGTACTGTATTTAGTAAAATCTAATTTTAGGCAGGAACTGTGTAAAATGTAGTGACACTTTTTAATAACTAATACAATAAGACATTTTCCATAATCCCCCTTCCTCAATTTTTTTTTCCACCTGGCATTCATTTCTAAAGCTAAATTTTACTCTTTATTCCATTAAATAAAGTTGTTCTAAACTGTTAAAAAAACAGATATTAATACTCAGGTCACGCTCTTTCCCGTAGTATCTTGCAGTAACACATGACTGAGCTTAATTTAGGCTGTGTGTTGCTGGCTGTCTCAGTTTTCCTTATCCAAACGGACTCACAGACATGGGGGGAGTCAGTTGACACAGCACTGACACATCAAAGGCTCCTCTGAAGGATGTTAATATTTGGTCAGGTGCATATTCATGTGGCCTCAAAGCCTGAAAGTGAATCTTCTCCAAGCAGAGGGACAGAGGAAGCAACCTAGGGAGAAATATATGGGAACTTTTATCCAATTCAAGGGAAATGAGATGGTTGAACGTGACAAACTGGGTAACGTCATAAAATAAAGAATACAATACCAGCTTGCTACATGATAACATATATACAGCGGATATAAAAAGTCTACACACCCCTGTTAAAATGTCAGGTTTCTGTGCTGTAAAAAAATTAGACAAAGATAAATCATTTCAGAACTTTTTCCACCTTTAATGTGACCTATAAACTGTACAACTCAATTGAAAAACAAACTGAAATCTTTTAGGTAAAGGGAAGAAAGATAAAAAATAAAAATAATGTGGTTGCATAAGTCTGCACATCCTCTTATAACTGGGGATGTAGCAGAATGAAGCTATCACATTCCAAATTGTGTTAAATAGGAGTCAGCATACACCTGCCATCATTTAAAGTGCCTCCGATTAACCCCAAATAAAGTTCAGCTGCTCTAGTTGGTCTTTCCTAAGATTTTCTTAGTCGCATCCCACAGCAAAAGCTTCCAAAGCATCAGAGGGATCTCATTGTTAAAAGGTATAAGTCAGGAGAAGGGTACAAAAGAATTTCCAAGGCATTAGATATACCATGGAACACAGTGAAGACAGTCATCATCAAGTGGAGAAAATATGGCACAACAGTGACATTACCAAGAACTGGAGCTCCCTCCAAAATTCAAAGAAAAAATAAATAAATAAATAAATATAAAAAAAAAAATATATATATAGATATATATATATATATATATATCACATATTTAGTTGTCAGTGTTGGTAACGATTTTGCGTCCTTCACGAAGCGGTTGAGGCACGCAGGACTTAAACTGTAATGAGCGCCATTGCACTGCGAGGCGAGCGGTTGAGGCATGCGGGACTTGAAACGCGTAACTCGAAAACACAGAAAAAACACCAAAATAATAATAATAAAAACAATAATAACAGCACACTCGCTCACAGCACAGGGGGAGAGCCAGGAAAACCTGGTAATGAAGTTGCAAACTAATTGGAGCCGTAATTTGCGTTTTCCGACGCTCGAAAATCGGCTAAGGGAGGGAAAAAAAATGCTGGCTGAAAAAACATAAAAATTCTGAGACAGGATGTAAACAAGGCTCCGCAACACCAGACACGCAGAACTTAGAAAATACACGACGCCGAAGACAGTAACATTTACACTAACCAACGCTAGGCACGCGGCCTTTGAAAATAATACCAACGCAGGTGCTCAGAGGAGCAAAGGCCTCACGTTGTGTGTCAAACAGCATCGCCAGCCTTACAAATTTATTTCCGTCATTTTTGACGGGCAATTTCCTAGTTTTTATATATTTATATTTTCTATATAGATCTATCTATCTATTTATTTCTAATGATATATTTCAATATAACACAACATATTACGGTTCTTCAACAACAGAAAAATAATTATTATTGTTATTATTATTACTTTTTCTTTGTATCCCGCCAACATATTCCGTAGCGCTGTACACAGGATATTAACAAACTGCAGAAATTGGAGGACCCTTTTTTGAGCTTAGAATATTTACAGAAAGTGCTTTTTTCCCAAAGCACCCTACAAGACTGGAAACTCGCTACTTACAATCTAATTCATTAGCTTATTTGCAAGGGCCCTGAAACAATATTGTAATGATCCACCAAATCACTCGGCAATGTACTTAAGCTCTGTGGGGAAAATGAGGTGGGAATCACTGCAGAAGACCATCCTCATTGGTATTTCACTCTTGTCTCATTCTTGATAAAGACTAGTCTGAGTCATATTAAAATATAAAATATGCTTAAGAATATAATGAATCTTTTTGGCTTCTCAATGTGAGGCAGCAAAATTTAGACGGTGTATTCTACAACGAGGTTCAAATGTATCCAAGGCACAGCTGTGATTACAGAAGTATGTTTGAAATTCTGTATTAAAGTACTTTGGCTGGATGAAATGAGTATGCCATCAAAATCTGTGAGCTTTATGTGTAATCAATTTATTTAATGAACCAATGTATGAGACTGAAAATGGAAATTAACCACCTGAAACTACATGAATTTAAGATGTTATGGACAAACTAGGCCTAGAACCTGTGTTTACTAAAGAACGAAAATACTGCAACTGATGTCATTTCTTAGTAGGGCTAATATTGATTCAGCGTTTTTATGAAGCAGGAAATTATATGATGAGTCATTTTATTTTATTTTTTAGATTCTGGATAGGAAGAACAGTGAGACGGAGGATTTAAAGAACCTTTATAAAAGCAAACAGAATGAATCAGAAGAAACTATAAGGAAGCTTGAGAAGAAAGGTAATATATATAATTTTCATATCCAATGAACCTCATCCATTTCTATCCAAGTACCAGCAATTCAATCAAATTGATTTTGGAGGACTAATGTAGAGAACATCTATATCTCAGCGCAAATATTCTATTGTACTCTCTTGTCCTCTAAATGGTGTTGTGGTTTTTATTTATATATATATATATATATATATATATATATATATATATATATATATATATATAAAAACAGTGTTGCAATATATACAGATTTCTTTTATATATATACTAGCAACTTGCCCGTCAAAAAATTACGGGAATAAGATTGTAAGGGCGGTAAATTTTGTTGGTGTTCCAAGATGCTTCGGCGCTCATTGCGAGCCTCGCGCTATATATAGTAGATGCCGGATACATTTAGTTTCTGATTGCTTGAGAGTTACATATAAGAAGGCCTAGATTATCTGCACATAGGATGCTCTGCTCAATATATTTGTCAGTGAGGGCTGTTCCAGCAGCAGCTTTCACTCCTCACTTACACACAGGTACGTTCGGCTGAACCTGGGGAATGTAACGGCAACACTGCCCTGGCTCAGCCACTCATGCCTGTCTGCTTCCAGGTAAAACTGAGATGTACAGAGGATGACATATAGGTGCCTGGAAGCATTTTGTGGCATGACAATCTGGTTTTGGGCATTTGTTGAGCCCTTTAAATTATTTTTTTTATTTAAAGTACAGTATTCCAACTGAGAGTTTACTATATATATAGTATATTTGTATAGTGTATATGTATATTTATAAGAGACGTGGTTTAAAGATCTATACGTGTAAGGATGATGAGTGTAATTTGCAGTAAATGTTAGAATTCTCATGAAGTTTATTTTTATGACAGTTCAGACACTTCTGCGTGAATCTCAAGTGATTCGAGAGACTAAAGAAAATCAAATTGTAGAGCTGAAGAAGTTGTGTGAGCAGAGCACAGACACATTGAAGAATGAGTGGGAAAAAAAGGTAATGCCATAAATTCCAAAAATGTCAGGAACAAGGTCACTCCTTTGAGCGAGAGGCTAAAAACAAAAAGTCATCCACACTGAAAACCCCATGCTATAATTTGTTGTTGCTGTTTGGTCATTCAGTTGTGCCCAACTCTTCGTGACTCTATATGGATCTCAGCACGCCATTTGGGGCGATGTCACTGTATAAATACTGTGCCAAACAAAGAATATTTTATTTTATATTGTCTAGTTTATCTTAATAATCACTGTAGACATATATACATACTATGCTCTCAGGGATAACATCTTCTTTTTTGTGTACAAGGAATAATCCGATCTGGGGAAGCTTTCCTAATGAAATTTATATGTTGAACAGTAAAAAAACATCTTTACATTTTATATAACGCAGCTTCACAATGCAGTGGCTGACATGGAGCAAGAAAAATTTGAACTGCAGAAAAAGCACACGGAAAATATCCAGGAATTACTTGATGACACAAATGCACGACTACAGAAAATGGAATCCGACTACATGGCTCAAACCAAAGCGACCGTAAGTCTTATTGTGTGTTTCATGGTTGTTCGGTGAGAAACAGTTTAAAGTGAGGTCTGAGGAGATGTTCTGATATTCTTTATTGGGTACACTTTAAAGTGGATTTCTCTCCAAGCTGGCTCCTAACTGGAACCAGACATTTATGAATTAGCACATGGATTTATTATGCCACATACACAGTTCATGGATACCAAATTTGCAAACATATCAGATCTACTTGTCCATGCTCTTTTGGATACTAATTAGCTGCTTTGATGTGTTAATTAGGAACACAAGTTTGCTTGTTTTGTCTCCGTGGTGGCAAAAACAATAAAACAGTGTACCCAATGCAGGTAAGAACTATTCTAACACTTTAAATGCACTCAGAGCTACTAATTAGCATAAAGAAGACTCACAAACAATGCTAAATATCTTATGACCTTTTTACTGCAGAGAAAAACAGCTAGTACAATGTAAAAACCATTATCAAGATTAAAATGACTCCTTGTTGCAGTGGTAGTGTCCATTTAAAGCCATAAATCAGTCTTATTTAAGTGAATTGGAAGATTGGCAAACTAAAAAGCAAAAGTCACTCGCCTACAGGTGCTCCTTAAGTTAAAGGGATGCAGGCACCACAAAACTAGCAAAGATATGTTGCTAGCTTATTTGCCCCACAGTACAATATAGAAGTACATCTGTTTTTTATTTCTTGTATTTCATTTGCCTTCCTTTTTAGTTATATGACAGGTATAATAGGTCTATGTGTGTCTTATAATTGGCTGCTGTATAGCAGCTTAGGGTTCCCTGGTGCTCCAGTGGTTAGGATTCAGTGCTTTCACCGCTGTGAACTAGATTTGATTCCAGTCAGGGAACCAAGAGGTCACACCACCCTAAATCCAAGCATGGTTGGGTCTGTATGCTGTGACAACCCACTACAATATCTCTGCCATGAATATCAAATGGAACAGTATTGTACGTTGCGGTCCATGAGCTCACAGAGAGTCGGACACGACTGAGAGACACACACACATTGTATTCAGCTATTAAATACTGCACTCTGTAGCTTTTGGCTATTCATTCTGTAATATGCCTTATCAAAGTATATTTTACGAAAAGAGAATTACTCAGCCCAGGAGACCATGTCCAAATACAGAGGGTGGGCAGATCCATGATGATTGGCGGAAATTAAGGTACTTAATAGACCCCCAGGCAGCTATGATAAGGGTTAATACAATAAGGAAAGAATAGGGTTAGTTTCTAAATGTTAAAATGTTAAAGTTTTTTGCTTTACAAAATTTTGAAGTTTTTTCAAATAAACAGCATTAGCAGCTCAAATGCAAATCATGCAATTATTTTTTTTTTACAGAAAAACATTGCGTAAGTGGATTATATACAGGATGTTCCATGTTGTCTGTCTGTGTTAAATTCTTCTGGTTTGGAACCTGGATAGATGTATTCTAGTAATTTATTTATTTAGAAATGTAAAAAGGGGGCTTGTTATCTCATTGGACAATTCAGATCAACTTGAAAATCTGACACCGTTACCCCTCCCCAACACATGCTCAGAAGCAGTCAGTCCAAGCTACTAAGAGACTAAGCCCCAATGGTCATATGCAACAAAAACAGAGGTGCTCAATCTGAGAATGAATAATACTGAAAGTAGGCTTTTCTATAGGCATAGTAACCTACTAAGAGAGCAACACTTTTGAGCACTTTTAAATTTGTTGTTGCTTATGCAAATGACCCTTGGGGTTTAGTTTCCCTAAGAGTGATTGGGGCTCCACATGTGGACTCCTTGCTTACTGGGCCTTATGGAGTTTGGCTACACCCTACTAACAAGGCCCAGCTAAAGCCGAAACGTATGTCTGGAGTTTGCCATTTCTCCAGGTCAGGGTAGAATTGCCTGGTATTTCGGGGCTGAATCACTCTATTGAGTGACACTAGACTGCTATACTAAAGGATATTATTCCTTGTGAAGGGCACAAGTGAGTTAAAAGAGGCTGCTTTTGGATTATCATGTCCATAGAATTAACCTATTAAGGTTATTTTTTTCTCAGATTTTTTTTCTTCTCCAGATTATCCTCCTGCCTCAAAACATTCAAAACCTCACTAAAAACACATCTCTTTAAAGAAGCATATCACCTTCCACCCTAACATGCTCATCACCTCTCTCTTCCTCCTTTACCACTCACAATACATTTCGGTTGTAAGTCTGTGAGTTTCAATCCTGCAATGTGCTTTGGGGAAAGCACCATGGACACTGGATTGCAAGCTCAAAGACAGAGCCCTCCTTGCTTTGCTATGTGTTCATTTGTATTTATCTTTGTCTGGAAATTAACTTACGGTATGTCCAGCGCTACGGAATATGTTAGCGCGTTATAAATAAACGATAATAATAGTAATAATCTTTGTTCTCAACTTTAATCCGTTCCGGTGGGAAGGTTGAGTTCCAAAGTAGTATTTCCCAAAGGAATAAATTTAAATTGAAATAATTTGTTGCAAGCCCCAGAAATTTACCATTTTAGTTTGAACTGTGCTTCCTTTGGTGGTGTTTTTTTCTTTCTTATGCAAAACCTAAAACTAAACATATATGATTAAAAAACAATAATTCGATCAAATAATATAGAATTTAACTTCACTTTAACTGTACTGAGAGGGCTTGAGGGCCCAATGGGATGGTGGCGAGGTAGAGGAGGAGAGAGGTTATTGCTTGGAAGCTACACTTTAGTTCTTGTAAGCACAAGCTACTCTTTGGTTCTTGTAAGCACAGGCTACACTTCTGTTGTTTTAGGCACAGGCTACACTTCTGTTGTTTTAGGCACAGGCTACACTTTGATTCTTATATGCACAGGCTGCACTTTTGTTATTATATGCACAGGCTACACTTTTGTTCTTGTAGACATAGGCTGCACTTTGATTATTGCAGGCACAGGCTGCTCTTGGTCTCTTGCAGACACTAATAGTATGCCACAGGATTCCACTTCCTAAAAGAGTGGATGCGGGGTGGCACAAGCAAATCGAGTTCTGAGGCCATTTTTTGGCAGTGAGACACGGCGAGTATCCAAAAACATAAGGTTCCGAGGAGGTCTAGAACTGAGGGTCCACTGTACATGTATTCACAAAAGTGTTAAATTATCACCATCCCATGAGACACATCAGGAGACAAATACAACAATGGCCATTCATAGTAAAGGATAATTACCTGTGACAGTTAATAAATTAATCTCTTATAGGCAAATAAAACAAAATCCACCTCCATGTTGCAAGTACAAGCTCAGCTCATCTTTACCATTTAGACAGCAGTGGATAGGGCACCATATTTTTCCTAAAGACAAAAACTATTCACCTCGGGGGTGATTACGTATCAATTAGTATTTTTTTTGTTTTGTTACAGAGACTCAACCTTACCTTTGCATAAAATAGTTCACTACCGGAAAATTTTGTTTAGGTTTTTAAAGCTTATATTTATTCATTTTCCTTACCCTTTAAAACATTTTTACACACAATGAGTATTAGCAAACTGTAAATATGGGTCTTTGGTGGTCATTTAAAGTTACTTTCAACTTTTATTGCCTCGCCACCCTGAAAAGTTAGCCTTTTGCATTTATTTTCAGTAAAACTCTCACATGTGCAGGACCAGTTAGATCTGAGATTTGGCACTAACTTGTTTGCCTCAGACTACTTAGCAGTTCTTGGCTTTGGAGATCTGGCACACAGTGACGTTTCTATAATATAGCTAATCCACTGTTCGTATTGTGTGAGCCGTTACTTCTTATTTATATCAATTATGGGATCATACAAATCATTTGTGCATCCACTCCGTCTTGCCAGAAAAGATCCGCCATGCTGGTTTTAATCCTCTTACTAATAACAGGTGCAGAAAAACAAAGGTTTTTTGAGCTACAAATAGAATTTCAGTAGTGATATGCTGGTGGGTAAATAATGAAACCAGTAAACATTTGGCAGCTAGACCCACAAGTTATTCTCTAAAGGGACACTATACTTTCTTTTATCTAAATGAAAAGCCAAGAAATGTGTTAGTTTGAAAAAACAAGAGGACAACATCAAAGCCACCCGATTCTTTCACTAATGAACACGGCTTTGAGAAATTAGCATTCAGAGCTGCCACTGGTGGCTGTAAACAAAAAAATTGGACACAGACTATCAGCGGGAATGAATGTAAGAACCATCAAATCCAGGCAGGCGTCACTGAGCAGTTCCTGATTAATAACTAAAAGTCCATTTACCTCACTATAAGTGCTCTTCATGGTGTAAAAGAGTACAAGATTCTATGTTAAAATAATTCATTGTTTTTTGTTTTTTTAGTTACTAATAACAGCTAATAATCAGCAATCTTAGGTCTCTTTACAAACACACTCCTGACTGTTCCACGATTTAACATCTGCGACACAGAGTGGTGAAGGCTCCGTGAGCACAAAGATTTATAGTTCTTCCCTGAACTTCAGGAGTGCAGAAGGAGATGTTAACCCCCAACTGTACTCTAGCAGATTCCAGCAGTCCTTTATGTCCACAGATGAATTTGAGAAGGTTTAACTATATTTCTGCTTCTGCTCTCTGCACTGAGCTGTTTCTGTGAGTCTGTCTGGGGGCACTGCCAGTGACACTTACAAACAGACACTTCATTTATGATTTTTTTTTCTGGGAAAAAGGCACCTATTGCAACAATGCAAAAAGTATTTCAACATGTTTTTAGGAGAACTTTACAGTGCTGTGCTCCATTACATGGCCCTTTTAAAGCTCCACTGTATGAACAGTTGTGTTACTACCACCAAAGAATCAAAATTGAGACTTAAAAATGTATTTTTAAAACATTTTATTTTTATTCCCTGTGACTCGATTTGAAGCTCTGATCAAGCACTACATTCTTCCATTGCTGCAGAGTCACTCTAGGCTGCTGCTATGTAAATTATGGTTTACGCGTAGGAGCTGCTTCTAGGCTCACTCGTAATGCATGGAGGAACAATGTGCACTAACCCACCCCTTAAGTGTTTACATAGAGTGACTCAACAGCAAAGGAGGAATGTAGTGCTCGATCAGAGCTGCAAATGGAATCTCAAAAACATTTTAAAATAAGTTTGTTTTTTAACTATATCCTCCGTTTTCATTCCTTGAATTACTGTCCACACGGGCAGTGTAAATTGTTTATGTATCGCTTTCAAACAGTGGTCCTTCAAACAAGGTACATTTCAGGCGAGCCTGTCACTGAAGATTAGTTTCTCTCTTTTTGTTTTTCTGGTCTCACTCAGTGCATGGAGGAACAGTGAACGTACACCCTCTTATGTGTTTACATAAAGTGACTCCACAGCAAAGGTGGAATGTAGTGCTTGATCAGAGCCCCAAATGTTATTACCTGGAATAATTACATGAAAAAAAAAATGTTTTAAAATGTTTGTTTTTTAATTATATCCTCAGTTTTCAATCTTTGAAAACTTTAAAAAATAGAATAGAAAGTATGCCATACAGTGGTACTTCAAACAAGGTACAGTTCAAGACATGGCTTAGGATGAAAGGCGAGCCTGTCACTGAAGATTAGTTTCTCTCTTTTTGTTGTTAGTTCAGACACTATTTCTCCCCCCTTTTCATGCTGTTCCAAGCTGCCGCTGTGCCGTTTATTGTTAAAGAGAGTTGGGTGAATAATTTGACGTTTGTGTTAAGCTATTGACAATAAAATGTTTTGATATTTTCTGTCCACATATTGTATTAAGTTACTTTAATAAGATAGCATTAATACGCTTACAAAAATGCACCACTGCCACGGCTAGCTCTCCATGTTGAACTATAATTTAAGTGTTTTGTCCACAAAAAATGAAATCTGTTCTACAAACATAAAGCAGAGACAGCAAATGTGCTTTTGTTCTTTTAGATAGATATATATTAGATATATATTAGATAAATATATATATATATCACCATAATAGTTGTGGATATACGGGCCGTTGGTCACGCTTTGCGAACCTCGCAAAGTAAGGCAATCTGTTGATGGCTGCAGCACACAGGACTTAGGCTGCAATGAGCACCGAAGGCGCTCATTGCACTGGGAGCCTTGCGAAGCGAGGTGAGCAGTTGAGGCACGCGGGACTTAGGCTGCAATGAGCCCTGAAGCTGCTCATCGCGAGGCCAGTAGGACTTTGCGCCTGGCAAGTTGAAACACGCTGGACTTAGGCTTGGCCAGTGGAACTTAGCGAGGGAAAATTATGGCCTGCATGACTTAGGACCAGAAGCACCGTAAATGGACTGCAGGGATTGCAAAAATACGACTTTAACGGACGAATCACTGAACAGTAAAAAGCTGAAAAAAAACAACAAATATGCCTCAAATTAACTTACACACTCATACGTATTACAGGGGGAGAGACAGGGAGCCTGTGAGTGAGGTTGCAACTTCATTTGAGGCATATTTGCAGTTTTTTTACGATTGAAAATCGGCTAAGCCAGAGAAAAAATGCGGATAAAACACAAAAGGAGAAAAACGAGGCTGAAACCCACAGAAAAAGAGCCCCAAACACATAACGCTTGAGGAAAACCAGTAACACTTCCTTCACAACAGTAAGATTTAAACCAACGCAGTAACACTTCACCAAAAGCAGTAACACTTCACCCAAGGCAATAACACTCATGGCGAGGTCCCTAAACTACATGGGGGGATAGGCTCAGCGCTCATTACGAGCCAGGCGATGAGCGCCGAAAACGCTCATCGCAGGCTATGTAAAGTACACGGGAGGGGGAGACGCTCACAATGAGCGCTAAAGGCTGAGCAAGAGAGGTTATGCCCTGACATTATCAGAGGATGGAAAGTACTACATTTACAAATCTCAGATATATGAACCATTGGTCCTTTATTGACCATAGTGATAAAGGGAAAATATATCTCCCAATTACAATTTGATTAGTGAGATACATTCCACAGAAAAAGGATCAATAGTTCAAATATTGGAGTTGGTAATTGGGACATGTCCTCCCTAATAGAAGGGCATAACTTCCTTCATTGTATGTGTTTTTATTTAATCTCTAATAAAAGACCGATCTAGGGTATTATTTAGTGGCACATCAGGAGGTATTTAGGGTACTTATCTGGGTTTTTTAATTAGATTACTCTTCCTATAACACTACTACCCTTATTATAGTGCTCTGGGCTTTAGTAGGTATATCACTCTAGGAGGATTTAGATGTGCTGTTTCATTGCTTTTTCATTTTTCTATGTTTTCAACATCAAAAAGTGTTTTATTTATACATAAAAGAACTCACTTAGGTTTATTACTCTTACGTTTTATCCAGCAACACAAACATGACATTGCATTATTCCACCAGGAGATGCTCCATCTTCCACAAGAGTGATGTGGCTTTATTACAGTAGAGTACTAACAGCCTTATTAAATTGCAATTCGGCCAATTGAAAAGGGCTCTATATAAGCACATAGCGCATTTTTTTTTACAGAAGTTTTTAGTTAGTGAAGACCTTGCTTTTGGATAGAAGTTCACTAACTAAAAATGTCTGTAAAAAAAAAAAGCTATGTACTTATACAGAGCTCTTTTCAATTGGCCGAATCTCAATTTAATAAGGCTGTGTACTAATTTACAGAACACAAGTATCTAATAACTGCAAATATCTGAAATATATACAATATTAAACCACAAATGACAACTATTAAATGTGGTACATTTTATTAACAAGGCATAATTCATAACTATAGGTAATGACAAATGCATTATCAATTAGACTTTCTGATCCACCCTCAAACCTGGTCTGTTAACAGTGCAGCAATTGCTCATAATAGCTAAATATTATCTTAACTAGTGTTAAGATAATGAAATTGTAAGTGAGCTAAGGGTGTTTGGTGTATATAATGTGGCTGATGTAGCGTTGTTCGTTTTCTATGTCGTGCGACTTTTTCGGAATATCCGTAGCTGTTTGGTGGTGTTTTGAGTGTTTATGGTAGTGTTTTGCGTGTTTAGGGACCTTTAGCCTCGTTTTCGTTTTGTTCGGCGGCCATTTTTTCGCTTAGGTGATTCTCGGGTCTCTAAACTCCGAAATTTGTGGTTAAATGGAGGTGTAACTTCACTTGCAGAGGTCCTCGGTGCCCCCCCTTGCTGTGAGTAACCTTTTTATGTGTTTGTTGTTTGTATTTGTTGTGTTTGTAATGTTTTTGGGGTTGCGCAAGGTTGCGTTCTTGTTTTCTAATCTTGTAGGTGTTTTTTGGCAAATACGTAGGTGTTTGGTGGTGTTTTACGTCTTTAGACTGCTGTAGCCTCGTTTTCAGTTTTTTCGGCGGCCATTTTTTCTCTCGCTTAGAGAATTTTTTAATGTCGAAACTCTTTTAATTTGACTTAAATTGAGGTGTAACTTTAGTTTTCGAGGTCCTGGATTCTCCCTCTTCCTGCAAGTAAGCTTTTTATGTATTTGTTGTGTGTATATGTTGTATTTTTCATGTTTTGATGTGCGCGTGTTGCGGGCGATTTCTGCAAGGTCGTAATGGGTTGTAACGTGTCTCGTAAATTTTGCTTCGCGAGGGCCGGGGGCTCGCTATGCGAGCCCGCAAGCATGAGCAACATCTCGTATGCTCACAACTATATATGGGATTACCCTGCATTATCTGCACACAATTATTCGTATTGCCAACTTTAGATAGACACAGTGCAGGAAAGCAACCATTTAGCCGTTATTGCACAGCTTGGTGGCTGGGTCAGACAGGATGATTAACTAGTAAAAAATTGAAATAAATGTCCATTTTTTCTTAATAAAAATTAATTGATCAGGTGCTTGTTATTGCTTATTGTTTATTTTAAATTATCTCACATTTGGACGCCCCACTGTGTCCACATTGCCAGATATTTAAGAGTACTAAGGCAATCATCGATCATACCTGTATCTTACAACATACGCTGTGAAAATCAAGGACAGGAATGTACCCAGATATTCTTATCATTTTACGTATTAGCTTAATAATATTTGTGCAGAGTCTTTCAAGCGAAACATGCCGGGAATAATATGTCTCCTGGCATTAAAGTTTTCCATATTATATTCACAGATAACAAAGCACACTGCCGTGCATATTGAGTTTTTATGAGCATACAGCATGGTGTTCAGTAATACTTTTTCAGTGATTGGTTATCATCTCTAAAACATTGTCACCCGCAGTTACTATCCCACTTGTAATAGATAAAGTTGACCCATGAAGCCCTTGAAATAGGAAATCCTTCACAATGACTCAATGTTGTGACCTCTTTCAGACCCAGACGGTGAAGGAGCTGGAAGCCCGAGTTCAGCAGCTGACCGTGGAAGCAGAAAGCAGCAACTTACAGCGGCAGAAATTATCTCAAGAAAAGGCAGAGGTTGAGAAATCATACCAGGCAGTGTGCAGTGAGGTGCAGGAACAAAAGTCAAGGTGTGTGCCAGAGGATTCTGGGTAACATTCAAACATACAACAGTTACAACTTGCATATATTGTAGAAGTAATAATATCTATTTGGACTATATATTACATGAACAATATCTATGTGTGTGTGTATATATATATATATATATATATATATATATATATATATATATATATATATATATATACCGTATTCACTCGAGTATAAGCCGCGGCACCCATTTTACCACAAAATACTGGGTAAAATGAGTGACTCGAGTATAAGCCGAGGGTGGGAAATGTGCTGCCTCCTGTGTCCCTCTTGTTTCCTCTGTGTCCCCCTCTCTCTGTGTCATTTCTCCCCTCTCCCTTCCCGGTGTCTCTTCTCCCGTCTGCCTTCCCTGTGTCTCTTCCAACCTCTCCCTTCCCTGTGTCTCTTCCAACCTCTCCCTTCCCTGTGTCTCTTCCAACCTCTCCCTTCCCTGTGTCTCTTCCCCCCTCCCTTATCACCCTCCTCAACCCCACTCCTCAACCTCCCTCCTCATCCTCAACCTCCATTCCCTCATCCTCAACCTCCATTCCCTCCTCATCCTCAACCCCCCTCCTCATCATATGCACGCCGGCGGTGGGTCAAGGAGTGGAGGCCGGAGCACAAGCAGGTAAGTGAGGGGAGAGGGGGGAGGTATTTAGGGGGGTTTAGGTGGAGGAGAGGGGTTGAGGGGTGTTTAGGTTGAGGAGGGGGGAGGGAAAGAGACACGGGGGGAGGGAAAGAGACACGGGGGGAGGGAAAGAGACACGGGGGGGGTAGAGAGACACATGGGGGGGGGTTAGAGACACACATATATATATATATATATATATATATATATATGTATATATGTATATATATATGTATATATGTATATATATATATATATATATATATATATATATATATATATATATATATAAATATAATATTACCAGGCTCTCCATTTTGTCCTGATGCCATTATAACGAACAACTTAAATAGAGGGGCTCAATCAGAGAACAAACTAACCTTACTAGGCCAGTTCTATACATGATAACCCACTTCGAGAGCAGCCTCTTTTAGCTCACTTGTGCCCATCACAGGGAGAATTAACCTGTAGAGTATATCAGTCTTGTCTCACTCGGAGTGATCTAGCCCTGAAAATTCAAGGCAATTGTCCCCTCACCAGGAGAAACCGCAAACCTCAGACTTATGTTTCAACATTATTTGTGCCTCCTCTGTAGGGTGTAGGGTGATGTGTTTTCTGCTGTGTAATACTTACTTGTGATTATTCCGTGGTGGTCTGCAAGAATTGTTTGCAGTGTACAAGTGTTTGAACTAAAGATTATAGTCATGTGCATTCCACATTCAAATAATAAAGTTTTTAATTACGGTTTTATACCTCCACCGTTTTTCCTTTTATGACACAGCCTCCACTGTCTCTTTGAGATGCTATGTGTCGCATTACTTCACAATGGTAGAATACAAAATAATGATATTTGTCTTTCAGATGTAATTCTTTACAAAGAGAGAGAGACCGCTCAGCTCAGGACTATGAGAAACGGATTGAGCAGCTTCAAAACCAATATGATTCCGATCTGAGCTTTATCACGCAGCAGAACGCCCTCGCAGCTGCCAAGGTGAGCTTAGAGGACATGTAAGGGGTGAAAGGGTAACCACAAAGCATCTTATTTCAGTTTATCAGTACTCTACAGCAATCCCTTTAACTGGTTGCTCTAAGCAAAAATCATAATCATTTGCAGTTTCCACCAAAACACTGTAAGGCTTAACTGCTTAGAGAAGCTTTTGGTTACACACAATGTCGGTTGATTGGTAAAGAAAGCCAACTGAGCCTCAAAGGATAAGTTGAAAGACCACTATTATGCCCCAACAACAGGAGCTTGGAGTTTAATTGCGCATTTAAAAATGTATAAAATTATTATTGAATGATTTTAAAAAATTGAATATTAAAATAGTTTCCAAAGATCAGACTAAGCAGCTGTTGCTGATATCCAGTCACTAAGGTCAATGGGTACAGGCAATGCTAGGTTTGAAGGCACAATTTGTAACCAACAAGTGGTTATAGTCTGCAGTCATTTGTTTTGGCAACAAGCTTTTTCTGTGAGGACAACCTAGCGAGTATAATGTCACTCAGAAAGGTGCAAAAAGGAAATTATTATAAGGGGATTTAGGAAAAGAACAGCATGTATCCTATATCTTCTTTAACAATTTGGATGCTTCAACTGAAATATAGCCGAAATGTAATAATGCGGCGGAGTAGCAGATTCAAACCCCAAGCCTCACCATTGGTATCCAAGTTAGCTCCTGCACACATGCCTGGATTTGAGGATATCCCTGCTGATTGACTCACCTGTGCACAGAAAGGAAATCCTCAAATCCAGACGTGTGCGGCCCAGCAGGACCGAACTGGGAAACCCTTTGTCTAGAGGATATGATTAGGAGTATGAGCTGTACCAACTGGAGGTGGCTTATGTATGAGCTATTTGGACAACATCTGAGCAACTTGTTCATATGAAGCCTATAGGACATAAACGTCTTTAAAAAGCAGTGTTTTAGGGAGCATTTCATGCTTTTTATTTTAACAAGGAGTCTGAAAGAAGGAAGCAAGTGTTCCACAGAGTAGGAGCAGCTTGAGAAAGATGCTGTAGAAGCGAGAAAGAGCAGGTAACGAGAGTGAAGGAATGACACAAGTCTTAGCAGAGTGGAAAGGAAGATTGAGAGATGAGGGCAGAGATATAAGGGATGCACAGTATGTTCAATTCAGACCTTATTCTGGATGCCTGGGGAATCTACTGTAGTCACTGATAAGTGGAGATAGATGGGTTGCGAGGAGACCAACAAGGAAAGTTTGCAGTAGTTGAAATAGGATATGATTAGGTGAGTGGGATTCATTTTTTGTTATTAGGTGAATACTATTTGCTTAATATGGATTTCTTCATTGTTACTTGTGTTACATAGCACAACTTTAAGTGCGGTACCACTGTTTGCTACGACAATGACTTTTGGTCCTGTATTTTGAGGCTGGTGGCTGCAATCCAATAGTTTAAGTATTATATATAAATATTACCAAATTACTGAAAAACTATATTGTTTATCTGAATGCTAAAAAAAAAAAAAAAGGACATTGCATTGCCCTGAAAAGATTTGTTTGTTGATGATAATAATAGTATTAATAAATTGTTTTAGAGAATATATATCATAGCCTATTTGGGGTAACCCAATGCAGAAAATTTGCATTCTTTGTTGACTTTTTTTCATGTAAAAAATGGAGGAGTCTGTGAGGTGTTTCATGTGCCAAAGGTCCATAAAATGTGAGGCTAAACAAACCTTGTCTCCTTCTGCTGTGCCCCCGCAGGCATCTGATGTGATTGAAGAATTGGAACAGCAGGTCTCTCAATTAAAACAACAGTTACAAGAATCAGAACATCAAAGGCAACAGCAGCTGAGGGTGAGACTGTGATTCTTGGCCTGAGGAGAGATCCTTTAAGGCACAAACATAATTCGTAGGACAAGTCCCTGTGTTTGTTCATTAGTTGACCTGACGCTTTGGTCCTAACCCTATGTAATACACATTCAAACTTGTACAGAGTGTAAAATCTAGTTGCATTACTGTGATGTTAGAGATTTATATTTTAAAGACCCGAAAATAATCTTCGTCTTAACTTCTAGACCACCCATCTCACAAATCCACAAATTGTAAACATATCAGTTGTGTCAGTACTGGGTAATGGTGTCGGACTCAGCTGATGCTGGCAATGGTGGAAAAGACTGATGTAAACATTTGGTTGAAATGTAAAGGGGCCGCCTTATACTGATTAACAGCTCTCATTCTGACCGTTAAACTGAGTTTTTAGCATTTTATACCAAGCATTTCTGATAAAATATATTAATTTGACTTATTTAAATTTGCTCTTTTGAAGATCTAGAGTTGAATCACTTCACTATTCAATCTAATGTCGCATTACTGAGTTCAATTTAAAACAATTTAGTCCTGTTTATTTATTCCTTGCCCTTGTTTTATATTCAGGATATAATTATATGTATTCAGAGCACTTTTTCAATTCCTTATTATTTCTGCCACCAACCCCAATTGACAATTCCAGTAGACTACTCACTATCTGTGAACAAGTCTGAACTTTAAATTTATTTCATATAATCCAGAATTTTGATATATTACAAATATGGCTTTGTGTTCAACACACTTATTCTTGCCAAAAATATAGATTGTTCATTCCTATTACTATTTATTTTTATTATTACCAAGTTTTTCCAAAACACCAACATTTTATCGCTAATGAATTATTCTCTGGAAATTGCATGTAATTTAGACAGGTAGATGCATGGTATTTAGGGGCAACTAAGAACCGCTTGGCTCACCTAGTTGAGCTGCAGTAACCTGTGCCACTTCTGCTTGATATGGTACGATCAATAGAAAGGTGAATAAGAACCTTCCACAGTAAGTAAAGAATGAAAACAAAATGTAACACCCACATGTCAAGGAGGCTTGTTTTCACCAGAGCAATACCCTGATTTTTCCAGCCTACTTAACATTAAATCCTTTTACCCATATGCACTGCAATTAGCCTTCAGAACATAGACCAAGATTAAATATAGTGCCTAATTCATATTTGTTTGGGGCTCTTCAGAATGATGTTGTTTTTGGCATCTGTGAATTAAGGCTGGAGTACTCAAATCCACGTTATGCTGTAGTGGTACATCTTTAGCTTTATTTGCTTGTTACTACCCAGAATCCTTAGTGGCAATGTGGTCACTGTTCACTTTTGAAATTATATGGGAAAATGTGACATGTAGGTGTCCTCAGACTATTTAAATATATCCGTTACCTCCTGTGTAAATGTGGAACTCATTCACATTATCACAAGCCTTAGATGGGCTACTCTTCGAGCATTAATTCTTGCGCTAATGCACAGAAATCTAGCCTATTGCACTAGTGCAAGTTTGCATCAGTACAGGTAATAGATAATGGCTCTTGCCATCCCCAAAAACAAGGGCAAGGCTAGCTAACAATATGACAGATAATATTGTATCTAATGTATCTGAACCGCAGTGTGGACCTTATAAAGTAACATAGATAAACTAAGTTCCACCTACTAACCGCATTTATCATAATATGATTCTTCAGGTACAGCTCTAAGACTGAGTGATGTCTTATTCCATAACGTGTGGTTCTTATTAGTTTATTATGCATCCAATTTGATGTATTTAACCAATATCATAATGCAAATGAGAGCCTTAGTTTTTTTTATTATTATAAGCTTTATATTTATATCTATTGAGTCTGTAGTCCTAGCTAACAATATGGTGTTTGGAGCCTAAGTAAGTGGTGGCTAACTGATTTCCTCAATCTGATCTATTGGTATATTGAATTAATAAGATTACAACTGTCAACTCACATCAGTTTGCTTTTAATCTCTATAAATCACATTGCCTACTACTTCTAATAATTAGTGCAGTATTTCACAACCGTTCTAATCATGGAATCCTTTTGGGCTTCAAAATCATTGACTGAACGAAACTCATTTTGTGTATTGTTTTTCTAGGTTTAGCTTATGCTAAATAGTCTTAACAATACACTTATTGTTCTCTTAATATTATTTCAGGACGTGGACAGCAAATTTCAGAAGGAAAAGCTTCATCTAGAACGTCAAAATGAGAAAAAGGTAGGATATACTTTTCAATTACTGTATATGAGACTAAAACACTGTATGCTGATAATAATATAGGTAAGTTACAGTACTGTGGTAGCCATAGAAGAACCATTTAGTGGTGAGGATACCTTTTTAATGGCTAATTGAGTAGGAATGGATTCCACATTTTCAAAGCAATAATCTCTTTTTCGTTGGAGGGTTGGAGAGCTTGCTATGAAAGATGGCTTATAGCCTTGAGTACACTTGCAATCACATCATACTCAGCCATTAAGAGATATTTTCTCATCTAAAATTATTTTCTTGTATAATATGCAGTCTAAGCATATTTTTCTAGCCTGTTTTGTGATTGTGTGTATAGTCATAAATGTAATTTAATTTAATTAAATGTGATTTGGTAATGGGGCCTGGCAGGCTTAGGTTGCGATCCTTCAACTTCCCATGTAAATAATAACAACCTTCTATAGACACATAGAAAGACCATAGCCATTGAAGGGTTAAATTTGGAAGTTGGGCTGAGGCAGAGGCAGTGTTTAAAAGGACACTTTTACCATGATTCTTTAATTACTGATTTGTTTGTTTTCTTACCAGAGTGTTTACTACACGCGTCATACTTGTAACTGAAGACACATCCCAGCTAGTGCCTATTATTATTATTATCATTATTATTATTAATCTTTATTTGTAATGCTCCAACATATTCTGTAGCGTGCCTAGTTATTTCGTACATTTATCTAATGTATGTTTATTGATGGGAAGTATGATTTGATGCACATTCAATATAAATGCTCAAATATTAAATGTTCAGTATGTCTGTACAAATGCTATTAGTAAGTAGATTAGTTGTCAATCTTTATATAAGCAAAGCGTAAATGAAAAGTGTTAAATGTGTCATATTCTGAAGTTGTGTAGTAGAACTGTTTGATCAAAAGCTGATATTATGATGTGTTGTAATGGCTAAAAGAACAGGTTTTAATTAAAAGTTTAGTTTTACATTCCGTATACTCCAGTGGGACTTCGTCTTATAAGTAAATTGTTAATGTCTCAGACATTTACTTGTTAAGCTCTCTGTTAGTATCCATAATTACACCAACTAGGAGATCATTTTCCTTCATCTCCCAAGTTAGAGAGAGGGAGATCCTGTATAGATAACTTATATTTAAAATACCAAACTTTAAATCAATTATCTACCACTATACAAAAATATTAATAACAACCAATTGTAAATATATTTATTTATATGTGTGCTATATTTTATATGTGTACTTGGTCAAAACTTGAACATTTACTGTGTCACTTCATAGAATTAAAAGGAGAAATTCAATTGGACATAGGTGTTTTTTTAGTTGAAAATCAATAGTTTCTCTATAAAATGAACAGTTCAGTCTTGTTATTGGACCATTTTTGTTACTGGTTTACAACTTTAGTCCAATCTTTAATGTATTTTAATTATTCCTTTTGATGGTCTCCTTGGGTGTGGGAGTAAAATCAGTACTGGTATCAAGCTTGTACAGACCTTTTTGATGTGAACTTGACACTGATAGGTACCTACTAATATTTAAGTTTAAAAACAATATAAAGTTAAGATAAATTTGTAGCATTGTTTGATTTAAATTGACACGGTAGAGGTTCCAAATATGTTAAAACTATAATTACGGTATTATACATTGAATAGTGTTTTAAAAGTGCATGTTTCTACTATAAACTTGGCTATTTCAACTTTTTTCTGTTGGTCTGCTTTCTGTTTCCGCTTTATCTTTCTATATATTGCTAACGACAGATGATAGCCAATTAACTGATTACCCTCGTGGCTCTCAATTGGTTGTCTTTAGTGTGTATGTGGTGTATGTATATGAAAAACAAAAGACTGGGCCTCAGGGTCTCCTTTATCTAATAAGTGGAGTTACTCCCTGTAGCTACCGCACCAGGAACTAGCCCCACACTGATTAGATTCATTAAGATCGAAACAGTGCTGTCTGTGAGTAGGTCTCCTGGTTTGTGCATAATCTATCCTGTGCTATGCTTAAAGCTGTTTTAATACAGCAAGCATATGCCTAAAAGGAGTTATTTATAAACTGTTTTTGGATTAATAGAGTGAGAGTGCATTGTGGTCTCATTTGTATGTCTGCGACCAGTTTCCCAGTGCAAGAACTTATTTCTGTAGACATTCAAACAGAATCACAAATATGCTATTCATCTTCTGTACTATATATAGGATTCTCGGCTTACGTAAAATCCAACCTTGGCTTTGCATTAAAGCTGTGTAATACAGCAGGCATAAGCTTAAAGGAAGCCATGTTTGAAAATGGCTATGGATTGAAGAGCGAGGTATTTGTGGGCACATTTGCATGTCCCAGCTCAGCTTCCCAGAATGCAATGTAATAACTGTCTTTCTCGAAGTTCTGAGCTGAAAGCAGGTTTTTTTAGCTTGCTTTAGACATTCAAATGTGAACACAGATGTACTATTTATTCTCTCTCTCTCTCTCTCTCTCTCTCCTCTCTCTCTCTCTCTCTCTCTCTCTCTCTCTCTCTCATATATATATATATATATATATATATATATATATATATATATATATATAGAAAAAACGTGTGAATATTGGACTGCAGTGGTTCTTTAAAACATATGATTATCTGCAAAAAGGAATGCAGCTAATACATGACGTTAATATTAATATTAGAGCTCCCCCTAGTATGTAGTAGTAGTAGGGGGTGGGGTGTAGAAGAAACATTATTATTATTTTTTATTTTTTTAAAGAGCACTAGATTTATTTTCAAGGAATAGCACAATTATTATTGGGAGAATTAACTCATCGTCCATATAAACACACAAATGTACACATTTTGTAAATGTTATTGTAACTCCACAAATAGACTATAATTATAAAAGGAATATTGATATAACCCTGCTGAAAAATATGCAAAACAGGGATACTCTGAAAAATAAAATAGGATAGTTTTTTTAAAATCAATGATAACTCTTGATTCTAAACCAATCATATGGAACTCCCATAAGGTGTATATAAGAGGATTACTTACCTATTGGGCAATACATGAGAGGAAGAAGAAAGGAACACCATTAAGGAGTCTATTCATTAAACTAAATGAGTTAGAAAGGATGAATAAGCAAGCCCCAGATAAAGATTGTGGTTCAGAAATAAATGTAATTCAAAATAAAATCAAGAACATTTTACAAAAACAAATAGATAATAGAATTTGGCTTACTCAGCAAAAAAAATATCACCTGGGAAATAAGGTAGGGACATTTTTGGCTAAAAAGATGAAGAAAAGAAATGTTTATAAAAGTAGAACTAAATTAAAAGCTCAAGATGGGAGAGAATGTGTTGAGCCAAATTCTATAGAGGGTATTATAATCTGGAAGAAATTCAACAGTTATAAAACCTACCAAGTTACAAGTTAAACAATCTTTGGCTAAATTAAAACTCCCGAAAATTAAGGAAGAACAATGTGAAATATTAGAGAGAGAGATAACAACAAAATAAATAGAAGAAGCCATAACCACACAGGATGGTTTTCCAAACATATACTACAAATTGTTCTCTTCTGTTTTAAGTAACCATTTAAAAGATACTATAATGAAATAAAATGTTCTGGCAAAGCACCATTAGAAATGCTAGAATCTGCCATCATTACGATTCCCAAAATAGGTAAAGACAAATTAAATTATAAGAACTACTGCCCAATTTTGTTACTCAACACAGATATACAAGTTTATGCAAAAGTACTGGCAGCAAGACTGAATCCTCTGTTAGAATTATGTGATGTGGACCAAACAGGTTTTATTAACTAGGAAAGGCAGAGATAATGTGAGAAAATTGCTGACCTTAATAGCATATGCTAAAAATAATGAAATCCCAATGTTTGCCCTGTCTCTGGACACTGAAAAAGCATTCGACAGGGTAAACTGGGATTTCATTAATCTTGTTTTGAGTGAGTTTGGACTTGGGAATTTTGGCACGCAGGCAATTAAAGCCTTGTATACAAATGCATCTGCTTATGTATTAGATTCTGGCTATAAATCAGAGACCTTTAGATTAAAAAAATGGTACCAGACAGGGTTGCCCCCTCTCTCCTCTGGTTTTTGCACTGGTCATAGAACCATTAGCAATATTGATAAGAAATACTGAGCAAATTGAAGGTTTAGAGACCAGAAATACTATTAATAAAGTATCCATGTTTGCTGACGATGTTGTGGTGACCATTGCTAATCGACTTAAATCTCTGAAATACGTATTTGAATGTATAAATGAATGCAGTAAAATGTCATATTACAGGTATTATCAATTAATATAGATTTCGAAACAAGATCTTGTCTCAGAGAGAATTATCCTTTTAATTTATCAACAAAACGGGTTTAACCACCTAGGTATAGAAATATCCTCTAATTTTACCAATTAAGTAGACAAAATTATGATAATTAAATAAAGTATACAAACAAATTGGGGATATACTGAAAGATTGGTCAAAATTAAATTTGTCATGGTCTGGTAGAATATCTGCAATAAAAATGTCAATACTTCCCAAAATGACCTAATTAATTAGAAGCATTCCTTTGGAAATCCCTCAAAAGATATTGTCAAAATTCCAAACTCTAATAAATGATTTTATGAATAACAACAAAAAACAAAGAATAAAATTGCACATACTACAAAGAAAGGTGGTTTAGCAGTTCCAAATATTCTGGAATATGCTGAAGCTGTAAGATTGACTCAAATTTTATCTTGGTGTAATACCAAAGACATGATAAAATATATAACATAATTGAAAAAGATTTTACAGAATATTGAAAACTAGAGTACTTAATTTGAGTAAAGATAAAAAGGATGTAAAAACACCTTCCCCAGTGATAACATTTTCTGGTTAAAACTTGGTTCAAATATAATATTAAATGGGGATTAGTAAGGTTTCCCTCTCCGCTATCGCTTATAATAACCCTAAATGAAGGACCTTTTTAAATTTAGTAAAATTTACTGGGAGAGATGGAACCATAAGAGGTTAGTAGACTTGTTCTCAAATGGGAAAATAAAAACATTTTTAAGGAGAGAAAACGTTTTCCCAGGAGAAAAATGGCTGGAATATAATGTTTTATTTAAAGTTTTGTTTAATAATGAGTATAAACAACTAATAAGACCAATTGCGAAATTTGAAATAGAAATTACAAAGGAAGGAAGGAAAAACACAACTAAACATTGTAAGAGATATTAAAGACGTAAAAAAAACTATAAAAATTTGTAAATGGGAGGAAGAATTGTGAAAGCAATAGAGCCACACTTCATGGTATAAAGCTTATGAGGTGACCGCCAATACTCTAAATTTTTTTAACTTAAAAGAAACTTATTTTAAAGTTATCCAAAGATGCCACTTAGTACCAAGCCAAATCTCCAAATTTAGTAAATGAAACAATATAGATCTTTTCTGGTGATGTGAATCTGAAACAGGTTCTTTTGAACACATATGGTGGAAATGTGAAATTGTGCATAGTTTTTGGTCTTCATGTATAGATAATATGAAAACGATTGTAAAGTGTGACATTGATCTTACACCTGAATTTGTGTTGTTCCACATGCTTCCAGATGATATGGGTTGTAAAGTTAAATACGTCTTAGTTCACATCTTATCAACCATGAAATGGCTGATCGCTTTATATTGGAAAAAAACAACTCTTCCCACGTGGGGAGAAGTAAAAGATATAGGGTCTAGAAATAGAGTTATCGAAAAAGATTTAATTGACTTTAACTTGAATGCACAAATGAAAACTATTATCACCTGGAAAATGTGGGATGATTACATAGAAACACTTAACTAACTTATCGCTATCTTCTTTGTTCTGTATTCAGAAGATTTAAAGATTGATATGTATTGACAGAAAAACAGTATGCATGTTTGTTTTGTATGGTTTTATATATGTATTTGTGAGTTTTATGGAAATCAAAAAAAAAAAAAAAAATTAATTCTAGAGCAACACCAAAAAAAAATATTACTGCGTTTCGAAAATAATTTATAAAAGTAAAACGCTCAGACACCTTATAGAAATTATTCACTTTCTGTATGATCACTTATGTTGGCTCCTTAGCATATCTAATTTTGCCCACATTGCGATTCCCATGTTTTATTTTATCTAATCACTTGACAAAAGTATCTTCCTCTCTCAGGTGTGGCATCATTTCTCAATTGGATTGATTCTCAAGTTTTTGTATTACCTGTAGTTTAAAAAAAAAAAATTCTTATATCTGTGGACCTCCTTAGCATGACTCTCTAGGACCTCCAAGTCTTTCTATTCCAAATGATAGACATCACTACTAAGTATCTTAGATAAAGCCTGGAGAACAATATTTTTTTATTCAGATATATTCTCTCACACAAAGAAATGTATTTATTTTTTGTTTAAATTCTGCAAAAAAAATTTTTGGGGTAGGATATAAAATATGGCAAAGCACAAATTAAGACGTTAGATCAAAAATGTACTATTTCCATGTTTTATTTTTGTCAGCCATGGTGTAATGTCAGTCTCATTCTTATAACCCATTAAAGGTTAATGCCCTTTTGTCCTCGAAGGGACTATTTCTTTAACCCATCATTTCCAGGTGAACGCATTGCAAGATATGATGGAGACAGATTTATAGATGTACGGATAAATATTTATATATTTTTATAAAATTGAAGATTGTCTAATAAGACCCTTTTGTAGCAGCTGTAGTGGGATCCAGTCTGTGAAGCAACATAGGGCTTACAAATAAAATGATATGTTTGGAACTATATATTAACTTGCTCGCCAAAACTATGTACATCTTGGAGCATACTGAAGCTCCTCAGATGCACATCAAAGACTGATAGTGCGGAGAGCTGTCTTATTGTATTGTTGTAATAAAATATATAGAGTTTGCATTTAAAATAAGAACCACTTTTGTAGTCTTAGCTCATTTTATTCACTTCAGTCGGTTTAATGGAATATTTTGGGTCCAAAAGAAATGGAAAGAGCTGAACTGTAAATTGAATTTTCTTTGAACCCTGGCAGTTAATAAAGTCAAATGTTTATTTTTTGTTGGCTCTTAAAATTTCTATATTTTTTCTATACAAGAATCATTAAAATCCTATGATTTTTTCTGGTAATTAACGCCATACGTTCGAGTTTCCAATAACCTGGTATTTTAAAGTATTTTTTAATGTCCTCTGTTAATAATTATGAATTAAACCTATAAACTGGGACATCAAAAAGGCTAAGCCTGCTTTACAGTTATGTATGTATTTTTAGTGTTAATTTACTTTGTATGTTGTGGCAGCCATACAATGCTTGAAATCAAATGGCTGCATTCACTAAAAAGAGACTTTTCTGTAGAAAAACTATTCAAATTCTTGTGTTATTAACTTGAGCCCCTTTTTCACTTTACTGAATAATCCACCATGCATTAAATAAAGAGTTTTTTCTCACTACTGATTAACATTCATTGAGCATAATTTAAAGCAGCAATGGACAACAGGCAGCTCGGGGGCCACATGCGGCCCTTAATGGTTTCCCTCCCTGTTTTCTGGAGTTGTAATTTAATGCCTTCTTCCACAGCACACAATCCACTTTCTTCTTTTAAAATTGTCAAATTACTCTCTTATCCAACCGAAGACTCACTGTCTCTTTCTTTTTTCCTCCATTAAAGGACCAGTGTACGCGTTTTTCAAGTTAAAGGTATATGGAAGTTTTCCTGTTTTTAATAATCTATAGTAGTCAATAGATGTGAGTAACGCATGCGCTATGCGTTCTGAGCAGGCGTTACTCATATGCCGATTGCCCCCATATCCGCTCATGTGCAGAGCTGTTTGGTGGTGTGGGATGGGGATAAGGGAGAGAGAGGGAGGGGCCAGATAGGGAGAGAGGGAGGGGCCAGATAGGGAGAGAGGGAGGGGCCAGATAGGGAGAGAGGGAGGGGCCAGATAGGGAGAGAGGGAGGGGCCAGATAGGGAGAGAGGGAGGGGCCAGATAGAGAGAGAGGGAGGGGCCAGATAGAGAGAGGGAGGGGCCAGATAGGGAGAGGGGGAGGGGCCAGATAGGGAGAGAGGGATGGGGCAGAGAGGGAGGAGGCAGATAGGGAGAGAGGGAGGGGGCAGATAGGGAGAGAGGGAGGGGGCAGATAGGGAGAGAGGGAGGGGGCAGATAGGGAGAGAGGGAGGGGGGCAGATAGGGAGAGAGGGAGGAGGCAGATAGGGAGAGAGGGAGGGGGCAGATAGGGAGAGAGGGAGGGGGCAGATAGGGAGAGAGGGAGGGGGCAGATAGGGAGAGAGGGAGGGGTCAGATAGGGAGAGAGGGAGGCAGAGGCAGCACAAAAAGAGACAGTACAGACAATTAAACATGACATGTGAAACTAGTTACTAGTATTAAAATAAACTACCTAAGTGTTTGTTTAAATATATAAACATAATTTTATTCACAAGTGCTTAAAAGCTCTGTTTTCACTTACTCAAACCTTCCATACAGTCCCTGCAAACGTCTGCCCTCACAGCTCATGCATACAATGTTTCTATTGATAAGAGATGTATTAGCCACTTACAAACTGTTTCTCAATAGCACCCTTTGAAAATTCTCTGTGTAAGTTCTCTCACAAAAGATCCACATTTTTTTATCTCAATAAACTGCAAAGTTGTATATACTGAACTTTACTACATAAAGAACCAGTGCGGGCATAATATACATTACTGGTTTCAAGAAAATATGCAAAACTATTTTTTTTTTACAGTGAAAAATGATATAATACAGTTTCTAATGCATTAACTTTTATATGCAATTATTCTGTTTTACCTTCTGACGTGGGAAGGGACATGGAATGTTCACTAGTTTACATTTTACTCATTATCAAGTTTAGTTAATTAAAGAACAGTATAGAAAAACAGTAACAAAGTGGTCCTTTTTAAATGTTTTTGAAGGCTTTTAAAACATTTTTGCATGAAAATATACTACAAAACTTGTTTTAAATATATTTAGAGGACCACTTTAGATCATTTACAACTAAAGCTTTTACATTTTCACTGTTTTCCTCAAGCAAGGGGTCTATCAGGATGTGGCCAGCTCTGCCCTGTGTGCATGGAGCTTGGAAGCAGGCTGGGCTTAGATCAATGGCCCTTCCCCATTATTATCATTGTTTATTTGTAACGCTCCAGCATATTCTGTAGCTCTGTACATAAGTTACAATTAAGGCAAAAAACAATAGCCATTATAACACATTGCAAAGGATGGAGGGCCCTGTCTTTAAGCTAAGAATCCAGTGTCCAAAGTGATTTAAAATTTGCAAATATTTAATCGAAAGCAGGGGTGGGCAAGTTTGGTCCTGGAGGGCCACACACAAGCCTGAATTTGAAGATATCAGGATGACTGAAGAAGTGATTGACTCAGGGATATCATCAAATCCAGGCATATGTGTGGCCCTCCAGGACTGAACTTGCCCACCCCTGATCTAAAGGGTTTGGGTGAGGTACCGGAGAGGGAAAGATGAGTTGTGCATGTTAAGATGGAAGGTCATAGGCTTCCTTAAACAGATGCATTTTAATGAGGTTTTGAGGCAGGGAGATAGCCTGGTGGAGTTAAAGAGAATAGGGGCAGCACGTGAAAAGTCCTGAAGGAGCGATTGGGAGGAGGTGAGCAGAGGGGGAAAGAAGAACAACATTAGCTCTGCCCCCACTGCCAGCACACAGGTAACAGCTCTATTGTAAAATTCTTGCAGCTGCCTCACGGGCCATGCCCGGTGACCAAGTATTATCAATCATAGCCTGCCCCTTTTACTGAGCATGCTCAGTATTTTTAGTCTAGCACACAGTCAGAGCTGGCAATGCCCCTGATAGACACAGGTAGGAGGAGACACACAGATCTGCTTGAGGAGAAACCGCACAAATTAAAAGCTAAGAAAAAATGTTAACTTTTATTTTAAACTGCCCACTGTTTTTAATAATCTATGTTCAGCAAAGAAACATATGAGCCTTACTGGTAATTGCCGTAGAGTGGTCCTTTAAGCTCTTTTACATGTGTGATAGAAAGTGTGACTTCACTATCCCTTTAAACTAAATATCTATTTAGCATAGGAAGTATTTATTTGCTTTAGCCCTTTCAAGCTGCAAACGTCTTCAGAGGTGCGTAAGACAGGAGCGCACCTTTCTCCATAATCTCAGGTCAAGGTGTGTCCTCTTTGTGCTGTGAGGTGTAAATACTTTATTACTTTACTTTACACACCTGTGTCATGAGTATGTAAGTGTCTGCACCTGAGTCTACACAACTAGCTCAGTGTGTGGCCAGTTTACATAACGTGTGTGTCTGATTTATGTAAAACTTGTTGAATAGGGGAACTCTACTTTTTTATTTTTTTATATACTGGTTTTGAATATATATACATAGTATAAATATATGGAGAACTTGTCACAACCAGTCTGATCTTCCCTTGCTAGCTGAAGGCCTGTATCTGTTCCAATTAATTAACAAAGGGCCATATTTATTGTAAGCTCTTTCAAATAACTGTATTTCAGAACCAGATAAGTGGCCTTACAGAGTAAAGGAATTAAACTTCAATTAGAAATAGGAGCTACAGCCTTGGAAAGGCACAGGAGCTAAAGAGTAAGACACCCAAATAGGAGTAGGGTGTAGGTCAGTGGTTTTCAACCTGTGGGTCGTGACCCTTTTGGGGGTCGAATGACGATGTGCCAGGGGTTACCTAAAACTTTCAGAAATGTGTTTTTTTTTTGTCTATTCTAATCTGTATTTTTACTGTTAGGGGTCACCACAACTTGGGGAATTTTATCAAAGGGTCGCGGCACTAGAAAGGTTGTGAACCGCTATTGTAGGTGATAGGGGCAGGGTGTAGCTGATAGGGCCAGGGTGTAGCTGATAGGGCCAGGGTGTAGCTGATAGCGCCAGGGTGTAGCTGATAGGGCCAGGGTGTAGGTGATAGGGCCAGGGTGTAGGTGACAGGGCCAGGGTGTAGGTGACAGGGCCAGGGTGTAGCTGAAAGGGCCAGGGTGTAGGTGACAGGGCCAGGGTGTAGGTGACAGGGCCAGGGTGTAGGTGACAGGGCCAGGGTGTAGGTGACAGGGCCAGGGTGTAGGTGATAGGGGCCGACTTTGCCCCAGAAGTTAATCCTTCTACATTCGGATTCCAGATATGCCTCCGTCCAGAAGGGATCTTTGTCCAGCACACATTATGATACTGATGCATACTTGAGAAATGATCCACTCTTATTTAGAGGTACAGGATGTCATTCAGGGATGATGCACACCATGTTTCCTAGAGAGGATAAACAGTCCTTATTTATAAAGAAAGGAGAATGGACAGAAAGTATGGGCCTACTGGTTCTTGCCTGCATTTATTAGATAATATATTTACAAAATATTTTTTTCCCTGATCCTTTAGGATCTGAAGATAAGTGTGAGTATATAGCCCAGTGGTCCCCAAACCAACAGTTTAGGATTTATGATTACCCCTCACGTCCCAGTGTGTCAGTTAGTGACTCGCGTATTCTGAATGAGTTGCTGGTGCTTATATGTTGATAAATTTAAATCCTGGCCTTTTGGCATCTTCTACATTTTTGGTGGGACCAAATAAGTACTTGTATCACTTTAAAATGGCCACTGAAGTCCCATATTTAATGTATACTATTAAAAAATAGCATTGAAAGAACAATAATTAGAAAAGTAAAAAAAAAAAAACTCAATTTTTAATTTATTACATATTGTATGCAGTTATATGCAGTTCTCACAAACTTAGTCGTAGCCTCTCCAAATATTTGAGTTTATCAGTGTCTCTTAATAAAGATAAGTAGGCAAGTATCTTCCAGAAAAAGAGAAATGTGTGATAAAGTACAACTTCTCAGAACGCATAGTAGCGGTAGATACAAACGCAATAAATGAGTTCAAGCACATCTGGGAAAAGCATACGGCTATAAGGAGGATTTATTAAGCAAGGTTTTTTCGGTAGATAGAACTTCCAGATTAGGTTGACCTTTTTGTTCTTATCTATGTTGTCAAGTCACCCTCTGGTGAAGTAGTGAAGGAGCTTGTGTACCTCAATGAAGCTGTGAGCTATACCATGTAAGCTCTTCCAAGATGGTCAGGTCATAGTAGAGAGGTCAGGCAAATCGCTGCCCACTGGAAAAGTAACTGGCAACTCACTCCAGTATCTTTGCCAAGAAAGCCATATGGATTAGCACAACGAGAAACACAGACGTGTGCCTGGTGTGCTGCACCCATATGGTCACAGAGAGTCGGACATGACTGAAGGACTGAACAGCAACAACAAATGTTGTCAAGTAGGGGGGGAACCTAATATATAGATTTATTACAGCACATATGAATGCATGTCTGCATTTTATAACAAAGACAACTGAATTGCGTCCTTTATGATGGACAATTTATAGTAGTCAGTTAGCATATACCGGGAAAGTGTATATATGTAGATAATAAATGGTGCTGTTCCCTGTTCTTCAAAAGAACACATTATAAGAGGACTACAGTGTCCCTTTAATAACCCCTCTCAACACAGGCCATCGTTTTTCAGTCCATCTGAAAGTCCGATCTCCAGAACTCCATAGTTTACAGTATTTTAACATACTTACTGCCAGAAGAACTTCTCCCTGGCCAGAGAGGGGTTAAACAGTAGAATATGCTTCATAAAATATAAGGTTGATACAGCCATGTCACATACACAGCACTAAATCTTACGTGTCACCTATGACTTTGTATTACTGCAGCACATCCTCCCATATGCTTTCTCACTTTGCACGAATATTAGTAATGCTAGTCAGTATCACTGCCTTTTTTTGTAGTATAGATCAAAGCAGAGATGGAAGAAAGAGACATTGAATCCAGTGCTTTGTGTGTGGGGATTTCATTTTTTATCTTTATTTCTTAGTAACTTCCCATATTTGTTGCTTTTCCTTCCTCTCCACATGAAGACATTATTGACTGTGCATTGTGTACAAGCCATATACAGATGAATAATAGTATTAAAAGATAAGGGCTATTAAATGTAATGACAAACATCAAATACTCCATGCTTATTGTCTGTTGTGTGTAGATGGTTAGCTTACCTTACTGGGTCAATACGTGGCTTCCCCTTATATTGTTCCTTTATGTCCCCTGTAGTGTAAACCTTTCAGTTAACCAACTTTGTATGTTTATGTTGTGAACCTCGACTACAGAAACCTGTTATTTGTTCATTTTCACCATTATGGACCCAGTGGAAGAAACCCAAAACACATGCTTTGTTGTGAGAACCAAACATTGTTGAGGTCATGGAAAACCTTAGAGATACTTAAAGGGGCATTAACCTCACTGTAAGTGCTCTTCATGGCGTGAAACACATGTTAAAATTATCTATTTGATTGTTTATTGCACTAAAAACAGATAAAACATCTAACGTTTTAAGTTTCTGTTTACATACAGTGTATCCTGCCTACTGGCTGTTCCATTAGTAATAACTGATAGCAGCGACATGCGATGTTGGGATGGTCTATAGGAAATACAGTGATTGATTGCAGTTTTTTTCCTGGACTCAATTATTATCATTTATTTGTAACGCACCAATATTCCGTAGCGCTATTCGTGGGTTAAGATCAAGGCAAAAAACAATAGCAATATTAACACATTGCAAAGTATGGAGGGACCTGTCTTTGGTTAGTGCAGTTTGGACACTGGATACTAAGCTCCGTTAGATAGATTTCTTCGGTTAATTTTGTTTTCTTTTAATCTCTACAGGGACAGCACTGGAGTGCAGAGCACTTTTCTGTATTGTTCAAATTCCAGAAACCTGAATTTTCTGCCATATTAATTTTACAAAAATTACAAGGTTTTTCCCTTCAAACTGGAAATGTAAGCAGTCTTACCATTGACTTGAATTGAACACACACCCCTGCAACTTATTTATCTGAATTAATACAAAAACAGTCTATTACACAGATTTGATTTGATTTCTCAGTGAAAAATGTATGTATTTCAAAAATTCTGAAAGTATTTCAACATTCTGTTAGGATATTCTTTACTGTGATGTGGTCCAAATTGGGCTGACTTAAAGTGGCCCTTTAAGTAAATTGCAAGTGTATATGTAAACTCCAAGGTTTCCCTAAAGTTGGGCATTATTCATCATTCTGTACACGGTCTTCTGAAAATATTAATAAAAGTATTTTGTGTTTTGGTCTCAATGAGCCGATAGCATTAGTATAAATCCGGGTGACCCACAGATGAAATGCAGCCCTCCTGGTTTCTGTGGCCCACTGTCTGCCAGGGAGTATCTCTAACAAACCTACCTTAAATTAAATAAAACACTTGGGACATTGTATATACATTCACAAATCTTTAGTTATTTCGACTATATAAACAAATATATAATTGTATATTTTTAGGTATACATTTTTATTCAATTCTAATTGTAATTCCGTCCCACAGCTTGTTGGCCAATAAACATCTGATCCTCACATTAAAGGGGCTCTATCACCCCAAAAGCATATTTTAGGTTTGTCTTAAAGAGCATGAGAAACTAACTATAAGTTGTGTTGCTAATTTCTTTGTAAAGTGCATCAGTCTTGGGAAACTCCATGTTGTTGTGGATGCAAAAAATGCAAATGAGCAGTTCAGGCATAATAAGTAGCTTCTGTGATGTGCTAATTAAGATGGCATCCAGGTTGTCTGTCTATGTAGCGGCCCAAATAAAGTCCCACAATCTTATCTGGCAGTTAAACCCCTCCCTAACCCGTATCAAGTTTTCGGAGCTGCATACAGGAGCCGCAAAATGAATTCTAAATATTTACTGTAGAGGATAACTGCTAGTACAATGTACAGCCAGTTTTTAATGTTCTTTAAAATAAAATCAACTTCCTTTTGTGGTAACAGTGTCCCTACTTTAAAAAAAACTGGACAACCTTGGTAAAGATAAAAATAACAATCATCTGATAGAACTTCTCATTTGGTAACATTCTCCAAATCATAAGTGCAGGAATCAAAAAGGAAACTTAAAAAGGCATTTTTGGTGTCCCATTGTCAAATAAATTGACCACTTGAACTTGTCAATCAACAGATCTGACATTTATAGACAAAGGGGGAAATAACCAAAAATCAAAGGCAAACCAGAGTTTCCCAGACGCATGCATCATATAAACATATTGTATTTACTAAATAAGACATTAGATGGTCAGAAACCTATGTTACAGTTGTGTAAAGGACCAAAGTGCATGTGAGTTTGTTTTAGTATCTATTTGTTGTAATTACTTCATTTTGACAAGGCATTATTAACTGACTGAATGTGTCTAATAGGTTTTGCTCCTTTGGGGTTTATTGGGAGCAAATGTTCATGCCTTAGTAATGCGTCTGACCTTGCCTTCCCTTCCTTAGATCTTATAAGATCAACTAACCTAAAAAAATAATAATTAATCTTTCTGCCATCTCAGTTTTCTGATGCGCTCTTAAACTCTGTCACCCTAAAACCGCAAATGTTTTTACCTTTTTTCTAAACTAACGCATGCTGCTTATATCATAAACATACATCACATTAACTCATTCTATATACACATACAGATCTTTTTATTTTACATTTTTTTATGTGATTTCGATACCCCTGAGCTGATTGCATAGGCACCTGGTACCTATGAATAGAAACACTGCATTCAAGTACGTTTTTTAACCCTATACTAACCACAGTGCAGAAATCCAGACTACAAATCCCATGATGTTTTGCTGCAGGGACTGAATTCCCATCAGGCTACAATCTTATAAGTGCCTCTGATTGGCTACAATGAATTATGCATTTTATGCTAATTTAGTTTAGAAATTCAGGGGCATTGCATCTCAAAACGAACTGCCAGAAAACTAAAGAAATTCTGCAAAATTAGGGAAAGTTTATTAATGTGTATTTTGGATTTTTTCAGACACACTCATAATACATGAAACTTCTACATACCTTTTAAGGAACATCATTGCTGAGGTTATCACCTTTGTTTTTCATTATTATGCAAATATAAGGAATCTACCGTATATACTCGAGTATAAGCCGAGTTTTTCATATCTTTTTTTTAAGGCTAAAAAGGGCCCCCTCGGCTTATACTCGAGTCATTCTCCCCCTGTGTCTCTAACCCCCCTGTGTCTCTCTAACTCCCCCGTGTCTCTCTAACTCCCCCGTGTCTCTCTAACTCCCCCGTGTCTCTCTAACTCCCCCGTGTCTCTCTAACTCCCCCGTGTCTCTCTAACTCCCCCGTGTCTCTCTAACTCCCCCGTGTCTCTCTAACTCCCCCATGTCTCTCTAACTTCCCCGTGTCTCTCTAACTCCCCCGTGTCTCTCTAACTCCCCCGTGTCTCTCTAACCCCCCCCCCGTGTCTCTCTAAACCCCCCCGTGTCTCTCTAACCCCCCCCCGTGTCTCTCTAACCCCCCCCCGTGTCTCTCTAACCAACCCCGTGTCTCTCTAACCAACCCCGTGTCTCTCTAACCAACCCCGTGTCTCTCTAACCAACCCCGTGTCTCTCTAACCAACCCCCGTGTCTCTCTAACCAACCCCGTGTCTCTCTAACCAACCCCGTGTCTCTCTAACCAACCCCGTGTCTCTCTTTCCCTCCCTCATCCTCAACCCCCCCTCCTCATTCTAAACCCCCCCCCCCTCCAAATACCTCCCCCTCTCCCTTTCCCCTCACTTACCTCCATCTGCAGCTTCTGCTCCTGCCTCCGCTCCTTCCGGCTTCTTGACCCGGCCAATGCTAATGACGTGGCGCGCATTTGACGTCACGTCATTAGCATATACCGGGTGCCGACGCAGGGTCAAGACGCCGGAAGGAGCAGAAGCTGCAGATGGAGGTAAGTGAGGGGAGAGGGAGAGGTATTTGGAGGGGGGGGGGGGGTTTAGAATGAGATGGGGGGTTTAGAATGAGGAGGGGGGTTAGAATGAGGAGGGGGGTTTAGAATGAGGAGGGGGGTTTAGAATGAGGAGGGGGGTTAGAATGAGGAGGGGGGTTTAGAATGAGGAGGGGGTTTTAGAATGAGGAGGGGGGTTTTAGGAATGAGGAGGGGGTTTAGGATGAGGAGGGGGGTTTAGGGATGAGGAGGGGGGTTTTATGGATGAGGGAGGGGGGTTTAGGATGAGGAGGGGGTTGAGGAGGGTGGGTTGAGGATGAGGAGGGGGGGTTGAGGATGAGGAGGGGGGTTGAGGATGAGGAGGGGGGTTGAGGATGAGGAGGGGGGGTTGAGGATGAGGATGGGGGTTGAGGAGGGTGATAAGGGAGGGGGGGAAGAGACACAGGGAAGGGAGAGGGGGGGGGAGAGACACAGGGGAGAGAGAGGGGGACACAGAGGGCACAAAAGGGACACAGGGGGCAGCACATTTCCCACCCTCGGCTTATACTCGAGTCACTCATTTTTCCCAGTATTTTGTGGTAAAATACTCGGGCTCCATCATTTTCTGTTGCTGGGTGTGCCATGTTATTTGTTTCATGTTCTTGTGTCCTTGTAAACTAATGAGCTACCCTTTAGTCCTGCTGATGGCATGCAGAGCACTGGCAGTGTTAGCTGTCCCATTCCTATGATGCAGACCGAAACTGTGCATACAAATTCTTGTTGATCTGTTGAAACCAAAATGATAGATTCCACTGTAGTATAACTGCATGTAAAAGGTAATAAATTAGCAGCTTTATTAATTTATTTTTAAATGATAAACACGTGGTTCATGTTTTGAATTGTAGTTCTTCAATATGTTTCGAAAATATGACAAGTGTTTCTTTCATTCGCTAAATATACAAAATGTGAATATAATTCAAATATTGTGAAGTAATAAAGAGATACAGTAGTTTCTAAATGTTATTTTGTGAAGTGTTGAGGAAGTAGTTTTATATTTGTTTCATATACCCCTCACTACACCACAATGCATCAATGGCATAAACTACAATCAACAAAATGATACTAAAACAATGGCAGCTTGTTTCCAATTGGAACAAAGGCTTTTACACATTAAGCCGCCATAAACGTTTGGCTTATAGAAGGACAACTAATACACAAGAGGCCAATTAATACAAAGGAACTAAGTCATTAAAGAATAAATTCATGGCCTACATGTAAGGAAAGCAGAAAGGATCAGGTGCAGGCTCTGAATCCAAGCAGGCCGCCATTATCTAATATCCTTTATTGATCTACGGTGGCTGTTGCCTGTTATTAAGATCCTTGGACTTCAAACAAATAATAGGTCATAAAGCTACACATCAGCATTTGATGAAGTGTGCTAATCTTTTAAATCAGGAACTGCTTAGGCTAAATGATTTTACAAGCAGAGGAAAACACCTGCACTGGACAGATAACTAAGACTTGCCCTACGGACCAGCATATTACAAGCAACTTCTCTCCATGACAACAGAGAAGAAAACGGTTTGGTTAGGAACATCTGTTGGGAACCACTTCTCTCAAGGCCGGCAAAAGCACCTAAATCTCATAGTGCTAGAGGCACAGCAAGCACCTAAGTGCATATGTCTCAAATGTTAAAGTAATAAAGCAAGGATCATGTGTTAGGGTAAAAAACAAGGGGGATAAATCCTCAGTTTGAAACAGGATCTTTTCACTTATTCATGTAGCTTGTTGAAGTGAACATGTCTGTCTAATTCAAATTATATAAATATCCAGCTAGATCTCCTTTTCTTCTTTTTTTCCTCTCTCTTTCTGCCTTTTCCTCTCTCTCATGGCTTTTATTCATTCTCCTCCTTTTCTCTTTCTGTTATCCCCCATCTCTCTCTCTCCTTTCCTCTCCCTCTCTCTCTCTCCCTTTCCTCTCCCTCTCTCCCCTTTCCTCTCCCTCTCTTGCTGTGCCTCTCACTCCCTTCCCCTCTCTCCCTTTCTCCCTCCCCCTCTCTATCTTCCTCTTCCCCTTCCTTCCTCTCTTTCTCACTCTCCCACCTCTATCTATCTCTCTACCCCTTCAATGTCCCTCTTCCCCCCTCTCTCTCTCTCTCTCTCACGCTTTCCCTCTCTCTCTCTCTCTCTCTCTCTCTCGCTTTCCCTCTCTCTCTCTCTTTCTCTCTCTCTCTCTCGCTTTCCCTCTCTCGCTTTCCCTCTCTCTCTCTCTCGCTTTCTCTCTCTCTCTCTCGCTTTCCCTCTCTCGCTTTCCCTCTCTCTCTCTCGCTTTCCCTCTCTCTCTCTCGCTTTCTCTCTCTCGCTTTCCCTCTCTCTCTCTCTCTCTCTCTCTCTCTCTCTCGCTTTCCCTCTCTCTCTCTCTCTCTCTCTCTCTCTCTCGCTTTCCCTCTCTCTCTCTCTCGCTTTCCCTCTCTCTCTCTCTCTCTCTCTCTCTCGCTTTCCCTATCTCTCTCTCGCTTTCCCTCTCTCTCTCTCTCGCTTTCCCTCTCTCTCTCTCTCGCTTTCCCTCTCTCTCTCTCTCGCTTTCTCTCTCTCTCTCTCTCTCTCTCTCCCTCGCTTTCCCTCTCTCTCCCTCGCTTTCCCTCTCTCTCACTCGCTTTCCCTCTCTCTCACTCGCTTTCCCTCTCTCTCCCTCGCTTTCCCTCTCTCTCTCGCTTTCCCTCTCTCTTTCTCTTTCTCGCTTTCCCTCGCTCTCTCGCTTTCTCCATCTCTCTCTCGCTCCCCCCTCTCTCCCCCTCTCTCTCTCGCTTACTTTCCCCCCTCTCTCTCTCTCTCTCTCTCTCTCTCGCTCGCTTACTTTCCCTCTCTCTCTCTCTCGCTTTCCCTCTCTCTCTCTCGCTTTCCCTCTCTCTCTCTCTCGCTTTCCCTCTCTCTCGCTTTCCCTCTCTCTCTCTCTCTCTCTCTCTCTCTCTCTCTCTCTCTCTCCTTTCCCTCTCTCTCCTTTCCCTCTCTCTCTCTCTCTCGCTTTCCCTCTCTCTCTCGCTTTCCCTCTCTCTTTCTCTTTCTCGCTTTCCCTCGCTCTCTCGCTTTCTCCATCTCTCTCTCGCTCCCCCCTCTCTCCCCCTCTCTCTCTCGCTTACTTTCCCCCCCCCCTCTCTCTCTCTCTCTCTCTTCTCTCTCATCTCTCTCTCTCTCTCTCTCTCGCTTACTTTCCCTCTCTCTCTCTCTCTCTCTCTCTCTCTCTCTCTCGCTTTCTCTCTCTCTCTCTCGCTTTCCCTCTCTCTCGCTTTCCCTCTCTCTCTCTCTCTCTCTCTCTCTCTCTCCTTTCCCTCTCTCTCCTTTCCCTCTCTCTCCTTTCCCTCTCTCTCCTTTCCCTCTCTCTCTCTCTCTCTCGCTTCCCCTCTCTCTCTCTCTCTCTCTCTCTCTCTCTCCCTCTCTCTCTCTCTTGCTTTCCCTCTTTCTCTCACTTTCCCTCTCTCTCTTTTTTGCTTTCTCTGTATCTCTAGCTCTCTCTCTCTCTCTCTCTCTCTCTCTCTCTCTCTCCCTCCCTCCCTCCCTCTCTCATTCCCTCCCACCTCTGTCTCTCTTCCTCCCCCTCTCTCATTCCCTCTCCCCTCTATTTCTCTCTAGCTCCTCCTCATTCTCTCTCCCTTCCCCCTTCTCTCTCCCATCCCTCCCCCACGCCCTCTCCTTCTCTCTCCCTCCCCCACACCCGCTCCTTCTCCCATCCCTCCCCCACGCCCTCTCCTTCTCTCTCCCTCCCCCACACCCGCTCCTTCTCTCTCCCTCCCCCATGCCCTCTCCTTCCCCCATGTCCACTCTGTCCAATACTTTGTAGAACCACCTTTTGCGGTAATCACAGCTCCAAGTCGCTTTGGATAAGTCTCTATGAGCTTGACACATCTTACCACTGAGATTTTTGTCCATTCCTCCTTGCAAAACTGCTCCACCTCCTTCAAGTTGGATGGTTTGAGCTTGTGAACAGCAATCATTTTAAGTCTGACCACAGATTTTCTATTGGATTGAGGTCTGGGCTTTGACTAGGCCATTCCAACACACTTATATGTTTCCCCTTCAACCACTCAAGTGTTGCTTTAGCAGTGTGTTTGGGGTCATTGTCCTGCTGGAAGGTGAACCTCCGTCCTAGCTACAAATTACGCAAAGAGTGGTACAGGTTTGATCAAGAATATCCCTGTATTTAGCACCATCCATCTTTCCCTCAACTCTGACCAGTTTCCCAGTCCCGGCTGCTGAAAAACATCCCCACAGCATGATGCTGCCTCCACCATGTTTCACTGATGTGATGGATTTGCACCAGACATAGTGTTTTCTTTGATGGGCCGAAAAATTACATTTTAGTCTCATCAGACCAGAGCACCTTCCTCCATACATTTTGAGAGTCTCCCACATGCCATTTCGCAAACTAAAAACATGCAATTTTGATTTTTGCTGAAAGTAATAGCTTTCTTCTGGCCACTCTGCCATAAAGCCCAACTCTATGGAGCGTACGGCTTATTGTCGTCCTATGTACAGATACTCCAGTCTCTGCTGTGGAACTCTGCGGCTCCTCCAGGGTTACCTTAGGTCTCTGTGCTACCTCTCTGATTAATGCCCTCCTTGCCCGTCGGCCGTGAGTTTTGGTGGGTCGGACGTTCTCTTGGCAGGTTTGCTGCTGGTGCCAGGTTTTTTCATTTGGGTTATGATAGATTTGATGGGTGCTTCTGGGAGCATCAAAGATTTGGATATTTTTTTTATAACCTAACCCCTGACTTGTACTTCTAACAACATTGTCCCTTACTTGTTGGAGAGTTCCTTGGTCTTCATGCCAGTGTTTGGTTAGTGGTGCCTCTTGCTTAGGTGTTGCAGCCTCTGGGGCCTTTCAAAAAAGGTGTGTAAATGTAATGACAGATCATGTGACACTTAGATTGCACACAGTTGGACACCATTTCACTAATTCTTTTTCTTTATACACATACAAACATGGATCATAGGAGGTCTGTACAGTTTGGACTTGAACTAGTGTCTTTTTTTTTTTTTTGCTTCCACTAATATATAACCATTTTTCACTTGTTTGTTTCCCAGGGAATTTATTTTATGTTCTGTTATTTATCTACCTGTATATTTCTTATTCATTCAGATCTCATTTTCTCTCATAAGCAGTCGTGCTTTATAATATTTATTGATTTAACAACTATGTTTTTCCTTCTTTGAACCAATGTTCATAATAATAATAAAGCACCACAGCTCAATATTTATGAGGCTCTCTTCGATTCTCTATTTCTCTCTGATGAATTTCACAGCTAAAGCCCAAACGAGGAGTTCTTGAGAGACCTTGAAAGTTGCATCAAACCTGTCAACTTCAATAGAGATCAAACCTCATCTGAATAAAATATCACCATTTGTTTTTTTGATGACTTCCCACATAATTTGTTATTGGCCCACTATAGTCCATCTCCGTGCCTTTTATATCCCATCTTACTGATATTTTAGACGCATCCAGGCTTAAGAAATTGATTTACTTTAAACTTTTCATGCCTACATTAATTAATATTATCTACTAAAACATGGAAAGAAAATAAAAATATATGCTGTAGGAGTAATACACACATAAAATATTAAATACTTTGTTGAGTGCAATCAATTTTCTCAGAATGGCCATTTTTTTAAGAAAATAATACTTATTCCAGCTACTCTCCACAGCAGCATAAACCTTCATGAGTTTCAAAACTCTTTCTATAAATAAAATGTTTTGTGTCGTTCAGTTGTTTCTGACTCTCCATGACCTCATGGACCGTAACACACCAGGCACATCTTTATGTCCATGGTCATGCTGATCCACTTGGTATTCATGGCAGAGATACTGGAGTGGGTTGCCAATTCCAGCATACAGCTTCTGGTATTCCTAAGTGTTCTCCCATCCAAGTACCGACCAGGCCCAACCCTGCTTGGCTTAAGGGTGGTGTGACCTCTTGGTTCCTTGACTGGAATCAAAACCAGGTCGCAGTGAAAGCACCAAACTCTAACCACTGGACCACCAGGGAACCCTCTTTATAACATACAAAGAGGTGATTAGTCACAGCAGATGGACTCAATAGACACAAGTCAAAAATGTACTAACATGCATTTAATAGAGTGTTTTTAAACATTTAAATGTTAGCTTTAAGGGCTAAAAAGTGTTATTTTAAGTCATGTACGAATTGCATATGGTGGAAATTTAGGAACACCTATTTTTATTATAGCTGTATCAGGTTCAGCCACTAGAGGGAGTAGCTGCTTTTTCATATAGCCACATAACTCAACTGGTGTAATAACCTGACGAACCCAAGTTAGCGTTTGACAGAAGGAGGTTCTGACGTTTCCAAAAGCAGTTTGTACAGGGATTGGAAAACCTTTAAACTCTTTTAGCAAATCTTTTTAGTAAAACATAATCCACTGTAATAGTGAATACCCACTCATTTAAACTCATGATAGCAAATATGTGACTTTAGTGTCCCTTTAATGCTGCCTTCAAAGCACCACCTTTACCATGGAGAAGAGAGGTACAGGCCAGGTAATTGAGTATATAGGTCGTGCTTTGACTCAAACAGCCATGTTTTAACTAAACTTTGTTCTTTCAGTTCTACTTTATTCTTCCATTTTTCCAACTCAATCGCAGCTAAGAAATTAATTTTTAATAATTATCTGTGTTATCCTCATAAGTGTTAAAATTACAGCAGTAGCAGTTTAATCTTTCCCATATACACAGTATCACTATATATATATATATATATATATATAATATATATATTTATATATATATATTATATATATATATATATATTATATATATATATATGTTTTGTAGAACACTTTTAATCATTGCATGGCTAGAAAACAGGGTTTCACTCCAAAAGATTGAGATTTTGGGAGTTTATGAGGGACAAGGAGATTTTCCTAAAAAATGGACTGTTCCTTCAAGAGAGACAGCGGGAATGTCTTAAACATATTATACATATTGGAATGTAGTGTTCCAGATAATTTGTCAGAATATATATTTAATGCTTGCAATTATATATCAAGATCAAAGTTATGGATGTTATTTGTTTTACGTGGACCCAATACTAATATGATATTTGTTACTGAATTTTTGTAGTTGTTCAGTCATGTCCGGCTGTCCATGAGCCTATGGCCCATAGCACGCAAGGAACATCTGTCAGCAACCGCCCCTTTATGCTGTCACAAACTCATGTTCATTGCTTCAATTACCTCATCTATCCATCTCCACCTCTGCTGTCTCCTTCATGTGCCTTCAATATTTCCCAGAGTCTTCTCTAAGGAATCCTGTTTTCTCATATTTGAGCTTTAGCCGCATGGTCATACCTTCCAGTAAACAGTTTGGCTTGATTACCTGTAGTATTACCTGACCGAACTGGAGAGGGGTAATTTTGAAGATACCAAGAAGCTATGGTCAGAACCGAACATGGGACAACAAAATGGTTCAAGATGTGGAAAGATGTTCAGCAAGGTTGTATATTGTCAACTTATTTAGTCAACTTATACACATCATGCGTAAGGTTGGACTGGACATAACCAAAGCGGGGATCAATATTGCTTGGAAAAATATCAACAACCTCCGTTACCCGGATAATACTTCTCTGATGGCTGAAAGTGAGGAGGAACTAAATGACTTATGAATGAGGGTGAAAGAAAGAGAGTGCAAAAGCTGGTTCACTGCTCAACGTTAAAAAGATGAAGATCATGGCAAACCGCAATCTCAGTTGCTGGTAAATAGACAGGGAAGAAGAGGAGGCAGTGACAGATTGTTTGTTTTTTCCTGGCTTCCAATATCTCTTTTGATGGCGACTGTAGCCATGAAATTAAGATGTTTGCTTCTGGGGAGGAAAGATATAGCAAGCTTGAACAAACTAGTAAAAAGTAAAGATATTACACTGTCAACAAAGGTCAGCATAGTTAGAACTATGGTACACCCAGTAGTAACATACAGATGTGAGAGCTGGACCATTGAGCGCTGTAGAATTGTGATGCTGGAGAAAGTAGATACAATAAATCAGTACTTCAGGAAATAAAGACAATGTGTTCACTGGAAGGTATGATCATGAGGCCGAAGCTCAAATATTTTGTCCATATCATGAGTTGGCAGGATTTCCTAAAGATTGTAGACACATGCAGAATGGATGGCAAAGGCAGAGATGCATAGATGAGGTCATTGAAGCAATGGATATGAGCTTGATGTACATTGTGTTATGACAGATGGCTTCTTACTGAATATTTTGTGTGAATTCTAACGTAATATCTCCTAATGTAATATTTCACAAATGGCAGAGGAGCATGCCTTTCTCCCTGGCAATGACGAGGTTACATTAATGAGTTGTTTATTGTTTGAACCTTTGGAACTTGTCTGCATTCCAGTTAATATGACAAGATTGTCATGCCATTGATTAAGTACTTGGAAACAGTAATTGTAACAGGCTTTCATCTGTGTCCTAGTGAAAGAATAGCCGTGCACGTGTAGACTTCCTTACTGGGTGCCGAGATACTGTCAGCTGCACTCTGAATGGGATAAAAGACATTGCTAGGATTGTGATATTTCCTATTGTGAGACATTACTTCCTCCAGGGATTTGCTCCTGTAAAGGGTTCCTTCTCTTCAAGAGCCAGAGATCTGAACTGACATGAAAAGCACAGCAAGGTGTGTCAAGGCCATTGTATTGCTGGCTTCAAAAATATGCATTCTGGGAAACCATCACAAACAAGCAACATTTCAGTGGCCCCATATTATATGTCTTGAGGAGCCATAGACCTGGATTTGTCAAATTGTGTAATTGTATCTGATGTGGGAAAATATCAGATAAAGGGACACTGTCATTATATAGAAACCCTTATGTCTATTAAAAGACTATATGTAATTACTTCTAGATGTGTCGTAATCCCTCCTGAGTGACACTTGTCTTACAATTTGCGCCAGCTTACTTTCTGTAACATTTTAGCTTCCTGTTTACTGTTCTGGGAAAATCTTGGAATGTCTCCCATGTTTTTAACTTTACGTGAATACAATTATAGTTCCCACCACAATAAAAGAAAATATCAGCAACCTGTAATTGGTCATTTGATACAACTTCCAAAACCACTTTCCTTATTATCCACTTATATATATATATATATATATATATATATCGCATTGTTAATACTGGTGACGGTTTATTATGTATTTTAAGATGCTGGTTGTCAATTTAAAGACACAATTAAGTTTACTGGATTATGAGTTCATCTGACAAAGGAGAATCAGTCATGTGTTATAAGATGAAAAAAGTACCAAAATCAACATTATTACACTTGCCCATAAGTTTGCTAAATCTTTTAAGACATATGTAAGCGAGCTGAATTATGAATGCATCTGAAGGAGGAAAATGAATAGTGTATGAAAATATGTTATATAGAAAAGTTCAGTTTACTTACAAAGTTATTTGCACAAAAGTCAAATCCAGCTGTTCACACCCACAGGACGCTTACATAAGCCGGGTACCCACAGGAAATACAGCAAGATACAAATTTTGACCTTTCTGGTACAGAGCACAGGAAGTAACTGTTGCAGTTCTTGTACTGAGCACGCCAGAAGCGTCTGAGGTTAAAAATGATACAATGTATTCAGGGGTGTAGGAGCCAGAAGTCTAGAAAAATATGAGGGGGATTTGTTTCCCCCCCCCCCCCCCAGTTCCTAAACGGTCTCAGAACACAAAAACGGTCTCAGACCACAAAAACATATTCAGATGTTTAACTGCTCTTGGAGGCGATCTAAAGACTGAAGTATGATCTCTGCATTTCCTGTTAGTTTCAATGCACTTTGGAACTGATTTTACTTAATATTACTTTACTAGTGACTTGCCCATCAAAAATGACGGGGCAAAAAAATTGTAAGGCAGGTAATGCTGTTTGCCACAAACATTCATTTTTTTGTGGTCTGAGATCCTTCGGCGCTCATTGCGAGCCTCGCGCTGAGCGCCTTCGTCGCTCATTGCGAGGCTCTTGGTTGTTGTATTTTTTTTTTAGCAGAGGCGCTCATGCTGTCATTGTAAGGTCGGCACTGATCTGCTTTCTGCGCTTATTGCAAGGCTGTCCCCTGGTGTAGTTTATGTGCTCCGAGCAGCGTTGGCGGTCGTTGTGAGGCGCCCGGTGAATGGCTTTTGTGTTTGATGCGATAGTGTTTTTTTTGTGTATATGTATTTTTGTATGCTAATTAAATAATTAATACATTAATATACTTTACCTATTTGTAAGTAATACATGCAGGAATCATTGTGCTGAAGACCTGACAATCTGTTTTGATGTTCTGCAGCATACAATGTAGATTTGCACTGTTGTTGAGCTGAGGTGTAAGTAATGTGTAGTGTAAATAAGCTGCGTGCGCGAGGGGAAGCCGTTGGTGTAGCTGTGTATCTCCGCATTCTGTAAGTTAGTGGTGTAAAATGGCGGCGAATGTGTATGTGGTACACGGGTGTGGATGATTTAGCGTCCTTGCTAAAATTGTATCTTGTACCTCGTACGGCTTTTTGGAAACGCTGTATGTGTTTTGTGGCTTTAGGGTCGTGTAGCCTTTTGTTTTTTCGGCGGCCATTTTTTCTCACGCTTAGGGGATTTTCGTGTGTCTAAACTCTGTAAATTGGACTTAAATTGAGGTGTAACTTCAGTTGCAGAGGTCCTGGGTGCCCCCCCCAACCCCCCCCCCCCTGTGGTACGTTTTTTATGTCAGTTCTGTGTGTATTTATTGTCTTTTTTTATGTTTTCAGCTGAGCGCGGTTCGGCCGTTAAGGTCGTATTTTTGCGAGTTTGTAATGTTTTTTTTTCTAAGTGCCGTGGCTTGTATGTTTTTGTGTAAGTCCGTATTTAGTCATTGCGTGTTAGATCTATTTTTTCAAAGTCCCGCTTCTGTGGGTGTTTGTAACCGCTTTTTGAGGCGGAGTAGAGCCTCCATCTCCGCATTTGCGGGCCCTTGTTTTGCGAGGGCCCTCATTGCAGCCGATGTTGGAGCCTCCACCTTCCGCAAATGCGGCCCCTCGCTTTGCAGCCCGAACTGCGCCCCTTGCGAAAGCGTGACAACGCTCTATTTTACTTGCTCTAAAAATGCTCTATTTTACTTGCTTAAAAAAGACTGTGCACGACAGGCGGTGTTTTTATTGTGATGATAGCGCAGCAAAACATTCTTATGTCACCCCACAGATTTTCAATCGGATTCAGGTCTGGGCTCTGGCTGGGCCATTCCAAAACTTTAATCTTCTTCTGGTGAAGCCATTCCTTTGTTGATTTGGATGTATGCCTTGGGTCGTTGTCATGCTGAAAGATGAAGTTCCTCTTCATGTTCAGCTTTCTAGCAGAAGCCTGAAGGTTTTGTGCCAATATTGACTGGTATTTGGAACTGTTCATAATTCCCTCTATCTTAACTAAGCCCCCAGTTCCAGTTGCAGAAAAACAGCCCCAAAGCATGATGCTGCCACCACCATGCTTCACTGTGGGTATGGTGTTCTTTTGGTGATGTGCAGTGTTCTCTTTGCGCCAAACATATCTTTTGGAATTATGGCCAAAAAGTTCAACCTTGGTTTCATCAGACCATAACACCTTTTCCCACATGCTTTTGGGAGACTTCAGATGTGTTTTTGCAAAATGTAGCCTGGCTTGGATGTTTTTCTTTGTAAGAAAAGGCTTTCGTCTTGTCACTCTACCCCATAGCCCAGACATATGAAGAATACAGGAGATTGTTGTCACATGTACCACACAGCCAGTACCTGCCTGATATTCCTGCAGCTCCTTTAATGTTGCTGTAGGCCTCTTGGTGGCCTCCCAGACCAGTTTTCTTTTCATCTTTTCATCAATTTTGGAGGGAGCTCCAGTTCTTGCTAATGTCACTGTTGTGCCATATTTTCTCCAATTGATGATGACTGTCTTCACTGTGTTCCATGGTATATCTAATGCCCTGGAAATTCTTTTGTACCCTTCTCCTGACTTATACCTTTTAACAATAAGATCCCTATGATGCTTTGGAAGCTCTCTGTGGACCATGGCTTTTGCTATGGGATGTGACTAAGAAAATTTCAGGAAAGACCAACTAGAGCAGCTGAACTTTATTTGGGGTTAATCAGAGGCACTTTAAATGATGGCAGGTGTATGCTGACTCCTATTTAACACGATTTAGAATGTGATTGCTCAATTCTGAACACAGCTACATCCCCAGTTATAAGAGGGTGTGCAGACTTATGCAATCACATTATTTTTCTTCTTTTTTTTTCTTCCCTCCACCTAAAAGATTTCAGTTTGTTTTTCAATTGAGTTGTACAGTTTATAGGTCACATTAAAGGTGGAAAAAGTTCTGAAATGATTTATCTCAGTCATTTTTTTACAGCACAGAAACCTGACATTTTAACAGGGGTGTGTAGACTTTTTATATCCACTGTACTTCTGACTTGGTCAGTGGATACACAAATGCATATAAAACATAAACTAGCCTATGTTTATTCTAAGTAAATGGAATAGAAAATGAACAAACACACTATAAAACCATAAAATGATGGGGAACAGAATTTCCAACAGAATGTAGTGGATATATATATATAGGGACTTAGCTTAGTGGTCCCCTTCTGGATCAATACATTGTCATGATGTAGGGGCTTTTTGGATTCAATGAAGCTATGAGCCATACCATGTAGGGTCACCAAAAATGGGCAGGTAATAGCGGTCCACTGGAAAAGGAACTGACAAACCAATCCATTATCTTTGCCAAGATAACCATATGGATAAGAACAAACAGAAGAACAGACAAATGTGCCTTGTTGATGCTGTCCATATGGCCACTGAGAGTTAGACACAACTGAAAGACTGAACAAAAACAGCAGCATAAGTATGCAGGGTTAATCCCTAGTACCTAGTAGATTTAAATATTTTGATTGATATTTAAAGCCGTATAAAGTACCATCAATTATATATCTGTGCATTATACCTAAAAAATATACCACTGTGAACAAATAATATTTATCTTACTAAGTATCTTAGACCAATATAGGGATAGAGTAAGAAGGAACAGTGTAGTAAGTTCTATTATAAGGAGCTGAATGATATAGCTCCATTACAGCTACTCCACATTAGTGGAGTCCCCTATGAGTAACCAAATATATGTTCAATTATAATAATAATAATAGGAATGGTCCAGAGAATGTAATTATATATAGTAATAGTATATCTTAGTTCACATGGTGTATCCACAGATTCACTGAGTGATTGTCTGTCTTATGTATATTAGTATCCACTAAGAATGCATGATAGGTACCTATTAGAGTAAAGGATATAAACCTCTACATCTACATGCCAAAGTAGCATAAACCTACAAGACTATACTCATGTCTATAATCACACCAGAGTGATACATTAACATATACTAGTCCCTAATTTGTCCCTACCTCATGCTAGTGCTCAATTAGAGGTAAAATTAGACAATAAGATAGCAAGTGCTATCGTCTGGCCTGAGAAACTGTCCCCTGGCGTGTGATGTCGCAATATTGCAACTTATGCGTGGCCTAACGCGCGTTTCACATTAGGCAGAAGGTTCTTCTACAGAGCATTTAAACAACTGTAAAGCCATTCAGCAAAGTTGTTGGGACTACTTCCTTCAGTTGTTCCTCATTTGCATAGCTCTGTCAAGTGCATTTTGGGTAGCAGAATTTAGAACTATGTGCAGATTGTCTTTTGAAGAGGCTCTGCAATGTAAGTGTGTTCTGTATAGCAAGTTTACACTATCAGTACCAAGTAGGAGGTATACTGAAACCTGCTCATGGTTCAATTTCCATTTTGGGCAACTTATATGTCCTAAATAGAGCATGTTATTTAAATATGCTATTAATGTGGCATCAGTTTTTTCTAATCTGTAATGAAGTGCTTATTCCTTAAAGTAACATGGAAGTAACAAATAATATCATGCAGTTCAAAATGCATATTTGAAACATAAGTTTTTTACAAAAATAAATACATTAAAAGGTTAAACATACCTGTCTGCACAGACCATGCTGCTATATTTTTTTTCATTGGCCCGAAACGTATGACTCATACAGTTCTGTTACTTTTCATTGGCTGACAGTGACACTTCAGAATAATTATACAGTCAAGGCAGATAATAAAACAATGACATCTTAATTTTTTTTTAAAAGAACATTTTTAAATCCCATCTTTCAGTTACAACAAAGAAAAAATGTGCTTTCATGTCCAATTATGGATTCAGCCTTTAAAAGGACATGGTAGAAACAATAGCATTTAATTGGAGATGTCAATCAGATCATTTGCTAAACCAAGGGTCCTCAGGCCATGAACAGCGCCAGGATTTATACCTCTGCAGGTAAATCCTTAAATCCCAGACTTCAAATGCTCTTGAGAACCAACAACTGAGACATCACAGGAAGCACCTTATTTGCCATTCGCTAAAACTAGTATAAATAAAAAATTATAACGTAGACTTATAGTTATGATGCTGCAGCTGAAGCCACCTTTTTGGTTTTCTGCTGATATTCATAGACGGGAGGACACCTTGAAAGCAGAGTACGTTTTCACTACTACAATGGAAACGTGCCCGCTAATTATTGCATGGTGCTTTTAATAAGATTAATGAAAGTATCATTAGTTTACAAGGCACTCCTTACTGAGAGAGAGGTAGCTCCTGTGGCCACCAAACATTTAAGATATATAAAAAAAGACTTTACTCCTCTTTGTACAGGACCACTGGTCTAATGCATGCTGATGCTGGTCTCTCCTCCGTCCCCGTTCTCATCGATCTGTCAGCCACCTTTTGGCACTGTGAACCGTGGCACCCCTCAACTCTTGCTAGCATCTGTATTGTTAGCACGCCTCTTGCCTGGTTCACGGGACACAGAGCAATGTTGTCTAACAAATTATGCAGCCTATCCCCATCTGGTACACAGTCCCACTTCCAATATTTTCTCCCTCCCATCTCTTCACTGGAATAAACTCCCACTTCACATTAGAAAGTCTCCGAACCTGCCTATTCCTCATCCTTCTTAACAACCTCTAACCGTGATAGTACTTAAATCATCTCGCCCTACTTCTGCTGATTTCTCAGACTGTCCGATTGCATCCTTTTCCCCTCAACAATAGCACACTCTCTTATATCTCTGTTCTCTTCTCAAAATATTCCCCCAACCGCTCCCCCAAACGGCTATCTTCTGTCCACCTCTCTCATCACCTCCTCTCACTCTACCCTTCAGGACTTTTCTCGTGCTGCCCATATTCTCTGGAACTCCTTACCCTGTTCCACTAGACTATCCTCTTGCCTCAAATCTTCCAATACCTCACTAAAACGCATCTGTGTTATGAAGCTTAATATGCACAATGTATCTATCATCCTTTTATATCCCACCCATACCCTTTAGATTTTGAGTTTTCAATCTTGATTGGTGCTTTGGGGAAAGCACTATTTACTTTTGATATTATGCCCAAAGACAGGGTCCTCCATTCTTTTGCATTACCTTAAACTGTTGGTCACTTGTACTTATCCTCTGTATAGTGCTACGGAATATGTTGCATGTTATAAATAAAGAATAATAATAATACCAATAATAATAATCACCTGATCTTACCTCTGGCCTATTGTATTATTTTAACAATCGATCCCATACTCAGTTTACACAATGTTTGTTCAGTAAATGTCCATTATACTCCAAAACAATGATGTACTTTTTTTTATAACTATGTAAAAGCACTATATAGAAATGTAATTAAGTGAAACTGAACCCAGAGCAAAAAAATAATTGCACATAAACATTAAATATTTAAAGGCAGTATTACCCGATATCAAGTTCAGTTATTCAACAGACCTTTCCCACTATAAAAGTTTTTGATTGTCTTAATGTACACTTCATTATACATGTCATGAATTATATTTATTATTCGTATCTTGTGAGTGATGTAATTAAGGTGCTTATCTGTCAGTTTAATTGTAATATATTTTCATTTTCTTTTCCTAAACTAATAGGTACACAGACTTCAGAAGGAGCTTGACGAAGAAAGAGAAAATGCCCAAAAGAAACTATTCAGAGCTGAAATCATGTTGAAGTAAGTGTGTGTGGGAATAGGCCAGTTGTAAATAAAATGTGCTCCTTACATGAAATCTCTTGTAGACTCCTCTGTTATAGATACATTTATAGAACATATTGGGAGTTACAGTCACATATTGTGTTACTGCTTGTATTCGGTGCAGATGCCACCATTTTTAGGGATTAATATTTTAATTTAAATGCAACATTGTCATAATAATGTCCAATAAGGGTTAGCATTTTTGTATTATTCATACTAAAAGAAGAGCTGCGGTGATTACCCATTAAGAAGGTTCAAAAAATAGAGTTCAGGTATAGCTATTGCCAGAATTAATATCTTACTTTGTTTTACTTTGTTTTGAAGCCAGTGTTTGGACACACAATTTTAACTCTACACTACAAATTCCAAGTGGATTGGGTGGAAATAGTATAAACATGCACCATTCTTGTTCTTTGAATGGAAGCTTTCTGGTGGATTTGAACGATATTGGACATTTCTCCATGCGGAGTCTTGATTATTATCATTATGTTTTATTTGTAGAATGCCAGCATATTCTATTGTGCTAGGGGTACAATAATCATATGGATAACATTTGTACATGCATCTCAAGTATGAATAAGATGAGATGTTTTCAGGTCCAATTTCTGAGACCAATCCGGAGCTCCCCAGATGGTAGTTTTTATATCTCCTTCTCTAAAAATGACTACTTGGCGATATAACAGTCTCTAGACAATCATACACCCCAGTCTATTGCTAATTAGTGTCATGTACATTTAGTAAAATATCTTACTTTTATAAGTAAGAGCACATGTATACAAGTGTATTCGAGTTTCTATCCTAAGTACTCCACCATGGACATTGGATTCCTAGCTCAAAGACAGGGCCCTCCTTCCTTTGCTAAATGTTAATCTGTATTTATCTTTGTCTGAACTTAATTTATGTACAGCTCTACGGAATATGTCGGCGCGTTATAAATAAACTATAATAATAATATATTATTTGTGTGTTTATATTTTACTCACCTATATTTTAAGAAACTGCAAGTTTAGTTTTTTTTACTACTATGCAGTTTTTGTAAATGACAAAATGAGCCTTAAAACAAACTGGATATAAACACCCAGATGTTCATTCATATTGACTTTTTTGGAGTTCTATCATATTAAAGACACAACACAGAAAATATGTTTTATGGATCAATAAAAGATAAAACTAGATGAGTTCTATAGATTTTACATAGATATTTAAACTTCTTTCTGTTCTCTTTCATATCCAAACAATTTATGTTTAGGTAAAAGTGTTCCTCTGCTACTATAGTATATGTTGCCTCAGTCTGTATTTCTCATGATGTAGCTTCTTTCACTTGTTTAAGCTTTATTCAGGGATCCCCGCTCCTCTCAAGTACAATGACAGAATTTTACAGGGCTGAAAGTAATTAAGACATTTATAATGCACTGGTGCACAAGAGAAGATGTCATTTAGTCCTCTAAGATCAGGATGTCAGGTGGCTTAAATAAAATGAAGAAGGGTGGGGGAGAGAGGGCGCACCAGATCCTAGTGCAGATAACCAAGGTGTACATTTTTTTTTTTTAAATATATAAGGTTTGACTTTCACCTTCTATAACCTCAATTCATGAGGTATATCAAGGACTTCTCAACACGTGTTGACCTCTCGTTGGTACTTCTTCAACTTATGAGCATCTTGTCTTGAGCTCCATCTAGTGCAATATGGGTTGAACCTTATCTATTTAAAAATAAAAAAAAGTTTGGGATTGTTACACCTTGGTTATCAACACTAGGATAGGGTGCGCTCTCTCTCCGCCCACCCTTCTTCTTTTTGTATATTACTTAGACACTACAGTGAACTGTGTTTGGAGCTAAGCAGCACACCTAGCAAACAACCAATATATTTAATTATTGAACAAAGAATACAAGATCAAGAATCCAAGTGACTGTTGACCCTAAAACGAAACCATCAGAACCACCTGAGGAGCGCTACAGAGTACCCCAGGGATATATTACCCGGTAACATTTTTAGCTTAAATAAAAATGTTTTATCCAGACACTGGTGTTTAAATAGTAGTGATACTCTGTTCTCAGGAACACCCCTCACAGTGTTGGCACTATTGTAGTTCACAGCAGGTATTCTCAACCTCTTGTGATTATTTGGAGGTAAAGACTTCTTCATTAGATATCCAATTGTTCTCTCAAGAGAAATCCATATACTTGCCTTAAATGCATATCTAAGTTTCCTGGATTATGACTTCATGAAAAAAATAAAATAAAATGAACAAACTTACTCTGATGCTTGCTAAGTATCTTTAGTTTGCAAGCAGCAGCTTTTGTGAGTTAACACCCCTAGAGAGCTATAATGAGCATAAAATGTATAATTCATTTTGGCCAATCACAGGCAGCTAATACATTTGAATATGTTGTAACAATTAGTGATATTAGTTTGTGCAAGAAGGAATCATGGGATGTGTAGTCCCCTTGTAGAAGGAAACAGGAAGAGTCAGACACTGATCTGTAGATCTCTGCAATGAACTGCTGCTGGTTTTAAGGTTAGTAAAGGGTTTAAATCCAAATTTAAATGCAGTGTTTCTATGGTTAGGTAGACTGTGCCTATGTAAGCAGCTCTGGGGGTGTTAAAAAAACAGTTTAATTTTTAATATAATATTTTTTTGATATAAACAGCGTGTGTTAGATTAGAAAAAGGTAAAAACTTTACCTTTAACTATTGATAATGACCACAAAGCCTGGACATCTTGTGAAAAAGCAACCTATTTTATATTTTTTTTATATTTATTGTTACAAATCATGTGATGTGCCTTTTTAATTGGTGCTCATTAAGACTTTCTTTTGTTAAATTACCTCCTTTTTTAAATAGGTTTAATTATAAATGTCCCAATTAATTTCCCATAAATAATTCCAGTTAGTTTGGTTTATGTGGTTAATTAAATCTACCATTTTAAGTATACAGACTTGTAATGGTTAAGCTATTGAGCATCAAACATAGCTTTCATGAAATTATATTTCTCACATTAGAAAAGTCTAAAGAGAAAAACTAGTCACAGAAGCTGTTGTGTATAGCTGCTCAAGTCAACAAGGCCAAGGCCTAGGGAAGCATTTTTTTTTCTGGGGCCAACAGGCTTTTTCAAGTTACTAGTCCAGTGCTATGGAATAATGTCAGAAGTGTCCATATGAAATGATATTTCTATTTATAATCACATCCTAATTAAAAGGGGCATTCAGGGTTATCCTGGTTAATTAGAGAGGGAGTATTGATCCAGGGAGGAATCCGATCGCCAGTATCTGGGGTCAGGAAGGAATTCATTTTTTTCCCTTTTGAGACATTTGGCAAAGTTTCCCTAGGTTTTTTTTGTTTGCCTTCCTCTGGATCAATTAACAACTAATCCGCATATTTTTTCAACCTCAATTACTATATAACTATGTAACTGAGCATAATTACTCATATATTATACATAAGCAGCAATCTTAGTATGGGGAACATTTCAAGGGGACCTGTGGAGCAGTAATTTGAGCATGAGGTGCAAACAAATCTTAATCAGCCCTTGAAAGGATAAAACCTAAATATGCAACTGCATGCAAAATAAATGTTGTTACTGGGATTGTATTTTTTGGTTGTGAGAATAGTTGTCCTGATTTTTTGGTCTTTATGAGAAAGCTAACAATTTTCCCAACAACAGCTATTAACAGTTAAGTCTTGCACTCTATTGCTTAGTGTAAGAATGTGCTGATGCAGCTTCAAGATACAGTGCATGGCTATTTTTTTTTAAAGCTCATTTAGATTTCCACAAATCACAGTCTATTTTGTTATTCATTTTGGATCCAATTTCTCAATGTTCCCCTCTTTTTTTCAATCACTTTTATTTAGTCTGGAAAGCTAAAATGGGAATATGGAGCGTGCAGACTGGTCCGTGCCAAAGCTATTATTTAAATAAAAGCTTTTATGTACTCATGTCATGCTACAAATTACCACTCAAGTTAACCATGCAGGAATTTGCAGCAAGATTTTCTGCTAGATACATCTAACACTTCCTATAGAACAGTAATATTGCTTTAGTTCTTTATAGTACTCCAAACTATTGCAAAGCTGTGAAAATGGAACTGGGGTAGGTAATAAATGCAGTGTATTTACTTTATTTACAAACCAATGTTTAAAATTCAACATTTTCAGGTTATTTTACGAATATCAGCATGTCTCTTATTTTTGAAAATCCAATTTTCTTTGGGCTATAGTGGAATAATGGTATTATAAATCTTCTGGGTTGAAAAGGTTACATATCGGAAGTTCACATAAAACATTACACAAAGTGCCATCAATTGAAGCACTATTTATTTTGTGAGGGCTTACGTCACATAAAATCCACCTGCACTGGTTTGCCTATTAAAAGGTATGACATACTTTAAGGTACCCTGCACTTTCTGGAACACACACCTTGAAAGAGTCAAGGGGCTTAATCAGAGGCAGCCTACGCGAAACATGCGTAAGGTGATCCATTTCCGTTTGAGAGAGCAAGATTTGCAAATGTAGCGTCTGAATTGAGAAGATTTCTCCCAAGTCTATTGTAGGGGCTCTCTCCAGACCCACATCAGACTATCTATATAAGTTAATAAGGAACAGCAAGGAGAATTATTTCAGTTGATGGTAGGATGAATCCATAGCAAGATCTATCAATCGGAGAGAGTTGATTTTTTTTCCCTTGCAGAGGGATCTTACAGCAGACGCTTGCAATTCTTCATTACTTCCCCTTCTATTTTTTTTGTTTTACCTTTATTGTCTGAATGTGAAATACTATTTGGAGGAGAGTCTCAACACCATCTGAATAATTGCTATTATTAACTTTGTAATCGTATCTTAATTTTTAGGTCAATAAAAGTTATGTTTTAGTTTCCCAATACACTCTTACCATAATCCTTTGATTGTCCCAGAGAGACCTGTAATTGTTGAAGTGCATTTTTTAGCAACTTTGCCTGATATATATATATATATATATATATATATATATATATATATATAATTTTATCCATATTGTACTTTGAAAAAAATTGCATCGACTGCTGGGGTCATTGGTCAAACTGTGTTACAAATATTTATTTTGAGTATACTTTTGTTTTGTTTTTTTCTCCTGTATTAATACTTCCAAAGGTTGATCAATTAAATTGCATGTTGCATGTTTTATCACCACGATTAGTATTGACAGTACTAGTACGATCAATGTTGCTTAATGTTAATGAATTTATAAAACGGATGCATATTTCAGTGATCTGTAAGTGTCTTCTTTTTATATAACCCTGTTAATCTTCATATATCCATCCCTAATGACTATGTGGACCTTCCAAGACTCTGCAGGTTATGGAAATCAGCACAAGAATAATCAGGTCTACACTATACCCATTGCTCCTTCCCTTTTTAATCCTGCTGTAAACAAAGGTATAATGTCTGCCACTGATAAAGCAATATTGAATACAATAATGAAAAATTAAAATATGTATTGATTTACATTTTGTAAAAATATTTCACTTATTGTCCAGTTCTTCAAAAAAGCATGCTGTAACTATGATTCATCAGTGGTCCTTTAAATATAGCAAGGGCCGTGCTTCATGCATAATATATTGGTTAATTAATTTCAAACTTTTTAAATATGTTGCCCGTTATTATGGCTAGTTCATCAAAATCACTTTCTACAAATATGGCACATTGGTGGCCCTTTAAATGGTCCTGTATAGGATAGGCAAACAAGTTTGTATTTTTACCCATGGATGTCTGTCTGCTGAAGTTAGAAGATGCTGCCGGGTGTATCTGTTCTCATATAGTTATTCAAAACCTAAAGTTATTCCTTTAAAACAACTTCATAAATCGATTACTTTTAGGTGTAGAAATCCACATTTATTGACTCAGAAATCTCTTAGCATAATTTGAATATCTTTGGAAAGGTGGTAAAATATAATATTCAGTGAAAGAGACAATAAAACGTTTTAGCACTTGCTTTTTCTTGCTGTTGTCACAGCTTAGAACTTATCTGCAGTTTGGTTGGTTCCTGAGCTTCTGACCCAATCGGATCAGCATTCTAAGTGTCAGTAACTCCAGAAATATGAAGTAACTGGCAAACTAGACAGGTTCCATAGATTACATAGCCTGTTAATCCTCTCTGTGGGCTGTTTAATAGAATCATACATTTAGGAGAAAACTGTCCTTTAATCTACAGAATAGTCTTAAGCACATTTCATGCATTCTTTCATTTTCTTATTGTTGTTCCTACCAATTCTTCTGGAAGGGTAGTACATACAAGTCATGCTAATACAGATTCTCTCACTTAATCTGTGTTGTGGTTTTTTTTGTAGCCCCTGAATAATGTGACAGAATATATCATTCTCTATAAAAAAATCTGACTATGCATTAATCGTGCCTTTTATTCCCCTCAACCCACCTTATTGGCCACTGGGAACAATTGGGAATACTGGACTTTTATCCCTTTCCTTGGGCCTGTTGATCCTGTACCCTGATATTTAACCGATATTGATTTTATTTGACCTTGACCTGGTGCATTGAGCTCTATTGAAGGATCTGGGTGTTTTCTTTTGGGGTTTCCGTCCTTGTGTTTCTGAGGACTTTGTGTCATCACAGACCGCTTTTTTTTTGTTCTCTGTAAAACCGTACCAACTGTGTTAAGATTGAAATAGCAAAAGGCACTTTAGTACATCAGTATTAATGTCCCTTATCCAAAGAACAATCTGAAAGGTATGATTGGGAATTTTTATACATGAGAACAGATTCATAATGGCAATGAGTGAGCCACCAATCTACAATAGATTGAGGTGAATTAATGTGATAGGCTTTGCCTTTGAGTTATGTTGGAAGGAGTGCATGGAGATCATGCATTTTAAGTGTGTAAATTAAAAACTTTTAGTGAGGCTTTGACACATTTAAAACAAGGAGATAGACTGAAGAATTGTGATAAGTATCCTCAGAGTAGTTGCAGCTTGAGCAAAGTCTTGAAGCAGAGGAAAAGAGCCACTGAGGAGACAGATGGGGGAGTATTTGGATACAAGGGAGGAAATAGAAGTAGGTGCACCGTTATTAAGGGTGTTTTTCGTGTTGGTGACAATTTTAAACTTTATCACTTTATTCTCCAAAGCTTTGGGAAGCCGCAAACAAAGAGTTGAGTGAGGTAGATGAATCTGAGGTGCAAGCGGCAAGTTATAGTAGTTATATTTTACTTCTCTTCTTGGCGATAAATTAGCATACACTAGAAATGTTTTTAGTGATTAGTGGTTAGTGATTCTATTTGCCTAATGAAAAAGGCTAATATAACCAAGGAAGAACAATATCTACTAAAACTAGTAAGCCTTGGAGATAGACTATGCAATGACTCCAAACTATCCTAAGGTGCCAGGAAATTATATTTGAATGTGTATGCAAATTTGTGCATAGGTAGGATAACAAAAAAAAAACTATGAGCAAGAAATATGTTGGCTGTAGAGATTAGGCCGATAAGAGGACCAAGTGAAAATATTATTCATAGATGATTTATAGAGCTTTACTCATAGAGGATTTATACAGCTTTTGGAATTAAATAGTTTGCTGACTCCGTACCACCTGGTTCAGTTTTATAGTAATGTGTTACAATAGAAACGTATTGTAGCCTTTTCGAAGCTCCATCCCCTAATGTTGCATTAATAGACACTAACAGTTTATAAATTAGACCACTTTGTTAGAATGGGTAAAGCTTGGGATTTACTCCATGGAATCTCAGCTTCATTCTATCAGTCTGAATTATGTATGGTAAATGTACTGCTAAAATAATCCCTAAAGGCAAATATTTAGCTTGACACTTGGGTAACGTTTAATACAAATGTCAAGCCAATAGTTCATGGCTACAAAATGCTTTTGTGTAATGCCAGTCATTCACTCTCTGCCAGTCCAAGATTGCATCCATTTAGCGATGGCATCTGTCCATATTGGCAGATAACGTACTGTACCAAGTGCTGCAGCCCAGTGTGTTACTGGTAATTGTTCTTGACATGGGCAGATTTTGTTGATACACAATGATGGTGTTGCTTAGATGCAGCACTTATGAATAGCATTATAAATGCTGATGTTATGCACTCCCTAGATCACCATTGAAAAACAGATCAGTTAACATTTTTACTGGGAACTAGTTGAAAAGGCTCTTTTGTTAAAGTGTATTTTATCCTGTCTTGTGCAGCCAGCAAGCTTTCTTTTTTTATTTCTGCAGACTCAACAGACCATTTCTAAAACATTTTCAGTAATTACTAGTTTTAGAACTGACAGTTTAATCAGATACCTGCAGGTAGATTCTCTTATGTTAGCAATGGGTAGAAAGTGTTTTGAATACTTTTATGTCTTGTTGCTTGAAGCAAGTCATTATGTTCACTCATCCCACAACCCCCCCGCCAATCCCAGCTTTTGTTCCCTTACCGGTCACCGTTCTCATTTGTGTCTTCAGGATATGAGACTCTTTCATTATGTGTTTTAACACTCACTCATCAAGACCGACACAACTACTCTCTTTATGTGACTTACAACCTGTGATTATATAATGGAAAGTGTATTTAGTTTTAATTATATGTCTTTATTTGTATAGCTCCATCTATGTACACAGTGCTCCACAATAATTACACCAAGCAGGTATCGGCAAATTACTAAGAACAGGAGCTTATATTACAATGATCTGACTATGGTGTCCAAAACACCAGGAATGAAAGGTATACAAAATAGTGAGCTGAAAGAACTAAAATGCTTTTTGTGCTCTCCATGGAATTAGCAGAAACAACTGTTAAAATATTGAAAGAATATACTAATTCAAAAAAAGAAGCTTTAATATGGAGTAAATGCTCCATAAAAAAAAAAAACATGTGCCTCTGTTTCATAGACTATTCTAAAGCCTTTGACTGTGTGGATCACAATTTTTTTTTTTTAAAGAGATGGGGGTACCAGATTCTCATACACTGTCTAAATAATCTGTATGTGGACCAAGATGCCACAGTCAGAACTGGACATGGAACAACAGAATGGTTTAAGATCAGGAAAGTAGTGCGACAATTTTGTTTATCGTCACCTTATTTATTCAACTTATACACAGAGTACACCCTTGGCTGGACAAATCAATCATGAGAATACAGGATTACCTAGAGAAGACTCATGCTGGGAAAGATTTAAGGTACACACACAAAGAAGGTAATGACAGAGGCAGAGATGGAGAAATGAGGTCATTGAAGCAATGGACATGAGCTTGAGGGACAGTGGCTGACAGATGTGCCTGGCGTGCAGTGGTCCATAGGGCCATGCATATAACTGAACAACAACAAAACTCACATTATACTGCTCCTAGCTTTCTTTTGTAGTGAAATGGTTACCTCATGGTCTGTACATCATACATAATATAATTTATCAGACTTTGAAAAGGAGATGATCATTGGCTCTCAGGACAAGTGTGGCAGTTTGTAAACTGTTTGAGTACTGCTGTGGTTAAAGTGTACCATGACTGTGGCAATTTAACCACACTCAGTAGATGAAAGAATTTCTCTACTGATGTTATAGTGTGAATCTGATCTATAGTTAGATCAATATTAAGCTACATAGTGCTTTCCTATATTTACTGCAGCTATTCCAGATATCATTTGAGAACTTGCTGTGATAAAAAGGCCATTGCCTTGAAAGATTGCAGTCCAGTCCTGCTCAGCTCACCATTAAAAGTTATCTTCCACCTCAAATTGTTTCCTGAATAGAAAAATCCAACTTTCTTAGTTTTCAGCTATACATAGAGAAAGCCGCTTGTTATATGATCTGTGATCGAGACAGAATTTTGGAACAGATTCTCAATGTAAAGGAAATCTGGCAGGGGTGTAACTACAATTTAGGCTTTGTTTTCTTGGGGATCTATTTTATGAGGAGTTGCAAACATCTTAAGTATATTTTTTTGCTCTTTAATACACTTCCATCTTTTTTTAGATACTATTGCTCAATCCGTGAGGCTTTATACTTGGTCTGGGGCCCCTGCACCCTACAAGCCATATGTGGTCCTTTGCCTAATTCCATGTGCTGTTTTTCATGTTTTGATACCATTTTCAAACATGTAGACTCTCAAATATATATAGCAGTGTACATAACTTAACGGATCATCATAATATTAAAATAGCACTGAAGAAGTGTCTATATAAAGTCAATAAAATAAAAGAAAATGCATTGTTTGGCCCTAATTAATTTGTTTTTGAAGATCAATGCCATTTGAGGCAAAAACAAAATATTCCAAAGCCCCGCTTTACATGAAATACAGATTAGTATATTCTTAGTATAGATTACTCTACTAATAAAAATTACAAGGAAAAAAAAACTTTTATGTTTATGGCCTACACAGCTGCTAATGTTAGTTTGTTATATATTTAACACACATTGTTTTTTTTCTTTAATGACAATGGTCATTTAGATAACTGTTCTAGTGACCTTATAAGAATAGTCCTAATTTACAAACTGAACACTAAATCCCTTTGAGATATATATATATATATATATATATATATATATCACATATATAGTTGTCATAACTGCGGGTTGTCAAAAGTTGTTGCTAACGCTGCGGCCCTCGATAGGCCAAAGGCACTACTTGCCAGCAACCGCAGACCTCACAACATTTACGGACTTAACGACACAGAAATATGAGACGTGGGACTTAGAAAAAAAAACATTACAACCTCGCAAAATTACGACTTTAACAGCCGACCCTCAAAACATTCAAAACACAATAAATACACACAACAAACACATAAAAAGCTTACCCACGGCAAGAGGGAGCACCCAGGACCTCTGTAAGTGAAGTTACACCTCCATTTAAGTCCAAATTGAAGAGTTTAGACACCCGAAAATCACCTAAGCGAAAGACAAAATGGCCTCCGAAGAAAACGAGGCTACAGGACTCTAAACACGCAAAACGCCACCAAACACATACAGATTTTCCGAAAAAAGACGTACGAGTTCCAAGAACAAGGACGCTAAATCACCAGCAGCCGCATACCACACATTAGGCGCCATTTTACAACAGTAACTTACACAATGCGGAAGTACACAGCTACCCTAACGCACACTATTTACACTACACAATGCACACATTGCTCACACTTACACAGCAGCTCCACAGCACTGAAAACACACATTGTATGCGGCAGCAACATGAAAACAGATTGCCAGCTCTTCAGCATAATGCTTTCTGCATTTATTACTTCAAAATAGGTAAAGTATAGTTTATTAATGTATTACCTTATTTAGTTCATTACCATACACCAAATAGCATTAGCTCACTTACAATTTGATTCATGTAATTTTTTGACGGGCAATATTCTAGTGTGTATATATATATATTAAGGCTAGACATTAACTATGATTTTTTCTTTCTCAATTACATTTTTTAATCATGGCTGCATATTTGTGATCTTCCTGTTCTGTATATACTTGAATATAGGGCCACCCGAATATACCACAAGGGTGATGAATCTGGTAGGTGAATGGGTAAAAAGAGTAAGACGCAAATATAGCTCAAGGGTTAAAATTTATGTAATTGTAGAAAGAATATGTGCTGAATCCTGTTCCAAACGTTCCCAAATGGTGCATAAATGATTTAATATTCAATATAACAAGTAAATACAACAGATTAATGTCACGTTTATATGTATATATAATATGTACCTTATGCCTGAGACCTCCACTCCTATTCCTACCATGTCCCGCAGGACTCACAACACAATGGCCACAGCCTGTGGTAAATGGAGCACTCAGGGCACTGGCTGCAGCAGCAGGATGCACTCTAATAAAGACATGACAGCGAGGAGCTGTTCGGTCCTGCATCGGTGAGAAGACTATACACGTCATTCAACAATAAGAACTGCAGGGAACCAGATTAACAGACTTTAGAACCGCTGTATCTCCTCTATATCGCGATCCTCCGATTATTGTTAAAATGGGAACATAAAAAGCTAGCAGTATACTAGAATATCTACAGTAATCCATGCTAGTATCTGAAAATTATAATAATCTGGGATGTCCACAGAGAAGAAATCTAATTTATCACGTGGAAAATTCAGGTTCAAATTTGCAGAGGGCAAAAGACAAAAAGAGAGTTGAACATCTGTGAGACAATGTGCACTGAACTGCTCAGAGTTTGTGCAGTAAACAGGCAGCAAAAAGAGCACTAGAGCTTTTACAGTTATGTAATTATTTTTAGTCACTCTCTCTATATTTATATGAAACGATTACTTGTTATACAGGGTGTTTGGGGTGTTTTACCTATGTCTGTCCACACCACATTCACTTCAATATAACTGTAATTTGGAATTAATGGACTGATATTTTGAAGACCTAAAATTTAAAAACAATACCAGTAGTTTCCACTATTTTTGTAGTTCACATCCTCATGAGTCCCATTCTCACACAATTGACTGCATAACAGCTTAGAGATCTCAAAGATATGCGTTCATTAATTGGTCAAGAATAAGTGTTTTCAACTACTAATTGTCATGCCTGTAGCATGCCAAGGTACATGTTGTGCAATACCTTACAGACTAATTCCCTCAGCTTTATAGGATAGGCGTATTGTGCCAAGGGAGAAGGGGCCCACTGAGATATTTGTTAACATTGGGGACATTGTGGTTTGTGTGTTATTCCTTGTTCTGCCTGTTAAAAGCATAGGATAGTGGAAATTGCCTGGGTACCACTAGGCCCATACTATGGTGCCCATGTTTATAGATGGGGTGTGCGTAAGAACATGATAGGAGTAATGGGATGTATGTCTTTATTGTGCTTTGGGGGGGGTAGCACTTACAAGAATACAGCAGTGGAAAGGTAAAATAATGGGAGATTCTCTTAGACTTTCATGGGTGATAACGGGAGCTAGAAGGTGATTGGGGTAACCATGGATGCAAATTTGAATTATTTGGCCTTTTGTTGCTAAGAGTGTGGTATAAATATATCTGTTGTTTCAGTAATAAAGATGCTATAACTGGTTCACATAATTAATGTGTGGATTTCATTATTTATGCTGGAAGCCTGATTGCTGGAGCAAGTTCTTTTCAGAACTTTTCAGAAGATGGACATTTGGATACATGCGAATAATACAAACACAGATCCTCATCCGTAATTCGTTTATAACAGGACTTCTAAAATTATAATGTAGACTGTACATATCTTATAATATAACCAACTACGGAATATGTTGTCGTGTTACAAATTAAAGGCTCACATATATAGTTGTGAGCATACGAGCCCGCTCGAAGCCGTTGCTCCACGCTTGCGGGCTCGCATAGCGAGCCACGGCCCTCGCAAAGCGAGGGCCTCAGTTGCTGGCATGGAGCGCCAAAGGCGCTCCTTGCCAGCAACTGCGACCCTTGCAAACTTTACGAATGTAACGCAAACAACATACGAGACACGTTAATAGCCCATAAGGGATTTGCAAAAATCGTCTGCAACCCGCGGACATGATAAAATGGAAAAACACAATAAATACACACAACACATACATAAAAAGCTTACCTAGAGCACAGGGGGACCGAGGCGGCACAGGGGGGACCGAGGCGGCACAGGTGGACTGAGGCGGCTCAGGGGACTGAGGCGGCTCAGGGGGACTGAGGCGGCTCAGGGGGACTGAGGCTGCACAGGGGGACTGAGGCGGCACAGGGTGGACTGAGGCGACACAGGGGGACTGAGGCGACACAGGGGGACTGAGGAGGGGCGGAGGGGTATTGAGGAGAAAAAAGGGGACTGAGGAGGGACAGGTGTGCTGAGCAAGGACTGAGGAGGGACAGGGGCCCTGAGGAGGAACATGTGGTCTGAGGAGGGACCGGGGGACTGAGGGACTGAGGAGAGACCGGGGGACTGAGTAGGGATAGAGGGCTGAGCAGGGATAGAGGTTCAGGGGGACTGAGCAGTGACAGGGTGACAGAGCAGGGGGACTGAGGACTGACCGTAATTTTTGACTGCTAATTACTCTAATATTTACATAAATAAGTCGTTTTCTGGCTCCTAAATAGTATTTGGTTTATAATGCTTCCATCTTGTACGATTAGCCAATATATGTGTTAGTGCTCCTTGTACAGCTTTTTGAAAGGCTGGATGAGGAAAATATTTGCATTTAATTTTTCCCTTGTTAAAACTCATCTGTATACACAAACTAGTAGCACAGTTTCCAAATGGATGGATTTCAAAACTTCTAACATGGATCGATTAAACATCAGTTGAACAGGTGCAGCTTTTACTCCAACACATTGAACAGCTATCATGCACAAGCAATGTGAACTGATTCATGAAGCAACTCTCAAAACATTTGTCTGTAGTGTTACCTGCCTCTCGAGCCAAGTTGAGGCTTTTCCAAGCGCCAGTGATACGGAGCAAATGTTTTCCAGCTGGATCATTTCAATTCACTCTATAATATTGTTTGTTTACATAAAGAGCTAGCAACACCTCGTTCCCGACTTCATCCATCTGACCAGTACTGCCCACCTTGTTTAAATCAAGAGCTTTAAATAATGTCAGAGTACTCAGAGTGTTCCATAGAGTAGATGACACATTATTGCTATTTTGGTTGGTTAATCTAAACACCATCGCATAAATATGCTGGTTAACCATAGGATGACCTCGACCTTGAGTAAGCTTGTAGAAGGAATATCCTATAACTAGTGTTCAGGGATCACTGGGATTTAGAGTTTGCTTTGAAAACTGAAGTGCTTTAAAGAGCAAAGAATTTCAGTTCAAATGCGTTTACTTAATAACAGGTCCACTTGAGAATTCTGCATTTTTATTAATTCTTTGTAGCACAACATTCAAAACGGCAAATGTAGAACATGATTGTAGCAATAAAATAAATGTTTGTTTACATCTTACATTTGAAGTTGAGTTTTAAGACTTCAGCAGATATGTTGGTCTCCACCCATAACCTGTATCTGCTCAGATCCTTTGTCATCTCCGTCATCTCCTGAACATCTAATAGGGGTGGAGAGAAGCAGATCTGCTGATATCCAGTATGCTAATTAGTTGCTTCAGAAAGCAAATATTTGATAATGTGTCATCATATGTGTTCTTTTTCCAAATGTAGGGTTCAGGCCTCAAAAACACAATTCACATTTTTAACTGATCTTGGGGGGCAGCCAATGAGATCTACAGATTAGCACATGCTCTATGCATTTCCCGTTCATTTGAATTAAGTTTAAACAGTTTTTGCTTAATGTTGTTAACAAGAAGATTATCTTTATTGTACAGGGTACAGCATATTTGTAGTAAAATACAATGGTAACTAAACACATTAACAAAAAGTGGTTGAACAGTGGTGCCATTAAACAATATTTATTGGTATCATAATTAAGATCACCAGATCAGAAGGCCATGTAAACATAATTACTCTGAGCTTATTGCAAAATATGTGATTGGGTAGTATCTGGTTGTTTACATCTATCCACAGGAGGCCTTCAATGATAAATTGTCCCATTATTAAAAGAAGTAGTTAAGGCATTGTGATAGCTCCACATAGGACCTCTTCGATCAAACAGTAATTTGATTACACCTCAGGTCACATAGTCTAGCTTAAATCACCACTAAACTATTTATGAAACATCACATACAAATACATTATTGTGCATGTTTAACATGAATATAACGACTATAGGAAGCTGTTACGCACAAATACAACACCCCCAGTATTACAGTACAGTGAAATAACCACCTCTACAGAACAGTGAATACACTCAGAGCCAAACTTCACCACCAGTATAGGGAATCCCCCAACCAGAGGCCCAAAACAGAGAGAATATCTCACACAGCCCTGACTGGCATATGGTGCTTTGTGATACCTAACATGTCCCTGAACTCTTTTTATATAAAGACTGTAGTAAATAAATGTGAAAATGATTTATGTTATAATCATGAAATTTGTACTAGGCAGCAGTGTTTCCTTCTTCTTTCTCTGTCATCTCTCTTTCAGTAACCTCCCCTATCCTGTGCTGTGTATTACATCCTTCTTTTGTACAAAACCCAATAAAAATTTTCTATAATAAACATTTTTTCTTAGCATACCTTTGGTCATAATTGTAATAAGTATAATCAATGTATATGTTTAATAGAAGAGCCCTGTCAAATGGCTTTCAATGGTTAGTTAAAGAATCTCTGAAATGCCATATTTAATTGTTGTCATTTTTAAGCACTAGTCTTAGATTGGATAAAAGTAAAAAAATAATTAAAAGTTATCAGTGCCTTAAAAGAAAAAAATAAAATAATTTTTAAATGACATGTATATATTAAAAGACAACTGCAGTTCAAGAAAAAAGACCCTTGTTTGTCGAGCATGTACCAAACTTGCAATGTTGGCAACTGTGAAAGTCCGGAGACATTTATTTGGTCACTGGATAAAAATAAACTTGACACCACACCGCTTCCCACAGAAGCAGACTCCTTGCATCAAATGATGCAACTACAGCTCTCCAAAAATGTAAAGGCCACTCTTAACCATCAAGGTATCATCCAGGGTCCTGCAGAGACATTACAAATATTTTTTATTATTAAAAAAAATAGCAGAATATGACTAATTTCCTGATTAATTATGGTCTGTCAGACCGTGTTTCATATTGTGCAGTGGTCCTTTAACTAACGTCTCCACCCTCTAAGGCAGGGGTGAGCAATGAATTTCCCAAAGGGACCACATGAGACACTGGGATGTTGTGGAGGGCCGAACCATAGGCTGAACTTAATTCTGCTCAATAGTAATTGTATAGCTTTATTTTATTTTCTCAGTGCCAGGGGCAGTATTTACAGAATGCTATCCATCCCAGTTAGTCACAACACTGCTGCTCACAAATTGCCCCCTTTTACAATTGGCAGTGTTTTTTTTGTTTCCAGGACACAAATTTGTATGCCACTGTAGGCCACTGTAGCGGGCTTGACAGGGACAGCCAAAGGGCCGAATGTGGCCCATGGGCCGTACAATTCCCAGATCTGCTCTAAGGTATTGGCCTTATCAACAGTAATACATTAGGATTAGATTGGCTGTGGGAGGTGATGAAGAGGAATAATGTGCACAGCTGAAACTTCGTGGTAATAACAGAGACGATTGAAGGGAACAATTTAATTGGTTAACGTGTCTGTCACTCATCATGTTTTCAACTGTGCACACTCTTTTCTTAATTACCTCCACTGCTTATCTTAAGGTAATGGCTTTATCAACAGCAATTACTTAACGTGTACTCTTCCATATACATTTTAAGGCAGTTCCATCTAGAAATTATATTAACAATTACGTTTATCTGATGTTGTCTGATACTTTATAACTTATTACTAAAAATATTTGATCATGAGGTTGAGGGAGTTCAGAGGGGCAGTGGCTGACAGATGCGCCTGGTGTCCTGTGGTTCACGGAGAGTTGGACACGACTGAACTAAACAACAACAACAAAAAATATGTTGGTTCATTTTTCCTCATTTTGATTCAACAGCAGTGTCAAATAATTGGCCTTTTATTTCACACTTGTTTGCTTATCTTTCTTTTCTCTTGGCCCAGTTGTTTTGAGCTCCAGACCATTTGTTGAACCATTTGCCTATTTTTCTGATCAAAGGTAGAAAAACCCAAAAAAGAAAAGTTATTGAAAACAGATCTATCCATTAGGAAACAAGTGCCAAACATGATCTGCATCACTCGCATGTAATGGAGAGCAGTGTTCCTTTGCAGTTGCCACAGTAAATGTGTCCTTTCCTGGAAGGGCAGGTGGAAAGAAAATTCATGCATGCCCGATGCAGAACAAAAGCTTGTTTGTGTCTCAGACATCAAAGGCCATATCATCTTAAAATGTGCCCCCTGAGATTCCTTTCCAGGCTAGTGAGGCTCGGTCTAATACAGTTCATATGGCCTACTCTCTTGACACATGCTCATTTAAAGCTTCGGTCTCATTTAGCATCATCTCTTGGTAATTACATCTTGAAGCTACTAGTCTCATATATTTAAAGAGCAATTGAAGTCATTAAAACTGCTCTGCACCATCAGAGAACATGTGTAAAAAGGTTTCCATTTTAAGCTATTTTTACCATTTTGTAGTTGCTTAAACATGAATAAATTGCCCGCAACCTCTAAATGTTCATATTTATCTTTACTGCACATTTCTCATTTGAGATTAAAATGTCTAAGGAACCAAATGATCAAGATAACATTTGGATTGCAATAATAAGTTTTAATTTCTTTAACCGGGTGGTTGTGATTTCTGGCCCTTGCAGTCCATGCTGCAGAGAGTCAATCAGCTGAAGGATTAATCAAGATATATAAATGATCTTCTAAAACAGTGAAATATGCATCAATTTTAAAATTTCCAAATGTTTTCTTCACTTGATTTTTCAGTGTTCTGTATGAGGATATAGAGCAGAGCTTTCCAAACTGTGTGTCGGCTGCGGTGTGTCGTAGGAACTGACGGGGATGGGGGCAGACAAATGCCCCCTAGATTAAATGAATAGGGGACAAGAAAAATAGCAAAAATAAACATAATCCTGTATTACCAGATTTCACCACTAGAGGAGCAGTATGGCTGTCCCATGAAAGCTTAGTTCCTGCTTCTTTTTTAGGAGTACAGTTGAATTATCCCCCCTAGATTTTTTGGGGGGTCCTAAGCCCTTGGTCGCACTAACGCAATTTATGTATGTGTTTGTATCTGTGTCACGAAATGATGCATATCTAAAAAGTGTGTCACCAACATGAAAAGTTTGGAAAGCACTGATAAATTGCAATATTTATGAATCCCATCTATCTTTAAGTTTTTAAATAATTGTGAAAATATGTTGTTTTATTTATTTTATCAGACCAACAGTAATTTGCATAATATATTTATTTAAACAATTACGAAAATGTCTGAAAAATCATTGTTTATTACTTGATTCTGACAGCTAATATGTACTAAAGGGTCTGTATGATCTATCGATAGGTAATTTCAACCTACTATTCTACCTACCTACCCATTATGGTTTATATAGATGATATACATAATCAAGACTCAAATCTTGCAGGAAGATGATCCATTCTATTTGCATGTTATTACCCATAACCCTTTGGCTCTATTGTAAGCACTCTATACTGATAAGTTTTGTAAGGGATATAGGGCCCTATTAAATTCTCCCTCGTAGTTCTCTCGGTGCTCGCAAAAGGCAGTTTTCCTGCTGTTTGCGAGAACCGAATCTCTCGCAGCCTGCTTTACGATATGACTGCGAGAAAATGGCCGAGAATAGGCTCCGAGAGAGCTACGTAGCCTTAAATCTATGCACGAGTCTCGCATATCGTAAGAATCCCTACGTGGACAAAAAGTCCACGCAAGGGATCCGAAAGCCTCTACGTGCTGCCTCGGAACAGCCCGAGACAGCAGTGTGAGGCTCCCCCCTGCACCCTATACACATCCCCATGCTGCAGGGGTCTCTATCGGGACCCCTGCAGCACCCCCACATTAACCCCTTGCAGCGGGGGTCCCCGATCTGCATAGATCAGGCCCCCGCTGCATTTAAAACTTTTAAATTCCCCGCCGCGGCTCCTTAAAGGGACCGCGGCACACTATTACCCAATCCCGGCCGCGGCACTTAAAATTAACCCCCCTCTATGCTGGGGGTCCCCATCGGGACCCCCGAAGTGTCCCCCCCTAAACCCATTGCAGGGGGGGGGCCCCGATCTGCATAGATCAGGCCCCCGCTGCATTTAAAACTTTTAAATTCCCCGCCGCGGCTCCTTAAAGGGACCGCGGCACACTATTACCCAATCCCGGCCGCGGCACTTAAAATTAACCCCCCTCTATGCTGGGGGTCCCCATCGGGACCCCCGAAGTGTCCCCACATAAACCCCCTGCAGCGGGGGGCCCCGATCGGCACCGATCGTGACCCTGCTGCAATTCAATTTTAAATTTCCCGCCTCGCGGGTCCTCAAAGGACCGTAAAGGTCCTGAAAGGACTCGCACTAAAAATATTAACCCCAGGCAACTATAATTACCCCATTAACTCATGGTGGTCAATCCAGACCACCATAAGGCTCTAATTAACCCATTAACTCATGGTGGTCAATCCAGACCACCATAAGGCTCTATTTAACCCATTAACTCATGGTGGTCAATCCAGACCACCATAAGGCTCTATTTAACCCATTAACTCATGGTGGTCTATACAGACCACCATTAGGCTCTATTTAACCCATTAACTCATGGTGGTCAATCCAGACCACCATAAGGCTCTAATTAACCCATTAACTCATGGTGGTCAATCCAGACCACCATAAGGCTCTATTTAACCCATTAACTCATGGTGGTCTATACAGACCACCATAAGGCTCTATTTAACCCATTAACTCATGGTGGTCAATCCAGACCACCATAAGGCTCTATTTAACCCATTAACTCATGGTGGTCAATCCAGACCACCATAAGGCTCTAATTAACCCATTAACTCATGGTGGTCTATACAGACCACCATAAGGCTCTATTTAACCCATTAACTCATGGTGGTCAATCCAGACCACCATAAGGCTCTATTTAACCCATTAACTCATGGTGGTCAATCCAGACCACCATAAGGCTCTAATTAACCCATTAACTCATGGTGGTCTATACAGACCACCATAAGGCCTAAATTAACCCATTAACTCATGGTGGTCAATCCAGACCACCATAAGGCTCTATTTAACCCATTAACTCATGGTGGTCAATCCAGACCACCATAAGGCTCTAATTAACCCCATCAGTCCCATAAGGGTATATTATTACCATTATGGGCCTGTTACAACCCAACATTAACCACATAAGTGCCATGATGGTCCTCAAGGACCATTATGACACTAACTACAAACACTACACTATAACCCCCAATAAACCATTTAATCTAAACTAACCCCCCTCTACACTAATCTATTAACACTTACACTACCTACCTACACTACCTACCCCCTAATAAACCTTCCCACCACTCTAATTACAAAAAATAAAAAAACCTACAGCACAGAAAACAAAAAACCTACAGTACAAAAAACAAAAAAACCTACAGTACAGAAAACAAAAAACAATTACAACCCCACCCCCCACTACAGAAAACAAAAAAATACATTACAACCCCACCCCCCACTACAGAAAATAAAAAAATTACACACCTGAAAAGGAAAGACAGATAAACACAATACAATACATACATATAATACATTACATACATTACATACAATACATGACATTACATATAATATATTAAATATAATATATTACATATAATATATTACATATAATACATTACATACATTACATACAATACATGACATTACATACATTACATATAATATATTAAATATAATATATTACATATAATATATTACATATAATACATTACATACATTACATACAATACATGACATTACATACATTACATATAATATATTAAATATAATATATTACATATAATATATTACATATAATACATTACATACATTACATACAATACATGACATTACATACATTACATATAATATATTAAATATAATATATTACATATAATATATTACATATAATATATTACATATAGTCCTAATCAAATACCCCCTATCTATCTAACATACAATCTATTTAATTTAAAATAAATCCTAACTATATCAAATACATCCCCCTATCTATCTAATATACAAAAATTCCTAACTACATACACAGACCATTATTCTAAAGTAAAATAAAATAATTACAGTCCTAACTACATACACAGACCCTAATTCTAAGCTAAAATCAATAAATTAAGACCACTTACCTTTAAGATGTTGCTTCAGATCACTAACCTATGGGTCAAACAAAAAATAAAAATTAGTACAAAACATTAACATCAAATAAATAAACATTCTATACATTCTAAATATTCAACTCACCTTTACAGCATGTCCAGTCACTGTTTAGCTCTTCCGGCGCGGCCCTGTTAAAAAAAAAACACAATACATGAATACATGAATACAATATATAAACAATAAATAAAATACACAAATAAACATCTAAATATACATTTCACTTACCTACCCCGCGATGTCCCCGGCCTTCTCTCCTTCAGCCCCGGCTGGGCCGCGGAACCATTCGCGCTCTAAAAAAAAAAAAGAAAAAAAACTAACGGAGGTCTGCACTGGCAGACCTCCCCGACGCTACTGAACCTCCCGGAGTCGTTTCCGGGAGGAAATTGGCATTGGCGGCTTGTGATTGGCTGAAAAAGCTGTCTATCAATTTCAGCCAATCAAAAGTCGTCAATGTGTAAGCCAATCAGGATGGGATACACCCCAATATCCCACCCTGATTGGCTTAAACACTTGTCTATCTTTCTGGGAACCAATCACAACGCTCAGATGCCTTCAGCCAATCACTATGGGATACACCCCCACGGAGTGATTGGTAGAAGACATCTGCGCATCCTGATTGGCTCCTACATTGACGACTTTTGATTGGCTGACAGCCTTTTCAGCCAATCACAAGCCGACAATGCCAATTTCCTCCCGGAAACGACTCCGGGAGGTTCAGTAGCGTCGGGGAGGTCTGCCAGTGCAGACCTCCGTTAGTTTTTTTTTTTTTTTTTTTTTAGAGCACGGATGGTTCCGCGGCCCAGCCGGGGCTGAAGGAGAGAAGGCCGGGGACATCGCGGGGAGGTAAGTTCAATGTATATTTAGATGTTTATTTGTGTATTTTATTTATTGTTTATATATTGTATTAATGTATTCATGTATTGTGTTTTTTTTTTTAACAGGGCCGCGCCGGAAGAGCTAAACAGTGACTGGACATGCTGTAAAGGTGAGTTGAATATTTAGAATGTATAGAATGTTTATTTATTTGATGTTAATGTTTTGTACTAATTTTTATTTTTTGTTTGACCCATAGGTTAGTGATCTGAAGCAACATCTTAAAGGTAAGTGGTCTTAATTTATTGATTTTAGCTTAGAATTAGGGTCTGTGTATGTAGTTAGGACTGTAATTATTTTATTTTACTTTAGAATAATGGTCTGTGTATGTAGTTAGGATTTTTTGTATATTAGATAGGGGGATGTATTTGATATAGTTAGGATTTATTTTAAATTAAATAGATTGTATGTTAGATAGATAGGGGGTATTTGATTAGGACTATATGTAATATATTATATGTAATATATTATATGTAATATATTATATTTAATATATTATATGTAATGTATGTAATGTCATGTATTGTATGTAATGTATGTAATGTATTATATGTAATATATTATATGTAATATATTATATGTAATGTCATGTATTGTATGTAATGTATGTAATGTATTATATGTATGTATTGTATTGTGTTTATCTGTCTTTCCTTTTCAGGTGTGTAATTTTTTTATTTTCTGTAGTGGGGGGTGGGGTTGTAATGTATTTTTTTGTTTTCTGTAGTGGGGGGTGGGGTTGTAATTGTTTTTTGTTTTCTGTGCTGTAGGTTTTTTATTTTTTGTAATTAGAGTGGTGGGAAGGTTTATTAGGGGGTAGGTAGTGTAGGTAGGTAGTGTAAGTGTTAATAGATTAGTGTAGAGGGGGGTTAGTTTAGATTAAATGGTTTATTGGGGGTTATAGTGTAGTGTTTGTAGTTAGTGTCATGATGGTCCTTGAGGACCATCATGGCACTTATGTGGTTAATGTTGGGTTGTAACAGGCCCATAATGGTAATAATATACCCTTATGGGACTGATGGGGTTAATTAGAGCCTTATGGTGGTCTGTATTGACCACCATGAGTTAATGGGTTAATTAGAGCCTTATGGTGGTCTGTATTGACCACCATGAGTTAATGGGTTAATTAGAGCCTTATGGTGGTCTGTATTGACCACCATGAGTTAATGGGTTAATTTAGGCCTTATGGTGGTCTGTATTGACCACCATGAGTTAATGGGTTAATTTAGGCCTTATGGTGGTCTGGATTGACCATCATGAGTTAATGGGGTAATTATAGTTGCCTGGGGTTAATATTTTTAGTGCGAGTCCTTTCAGGACCTTTACGGTCCTTTGAGGACCCGCGAGGCGGGAAATTTAAAATTGAATTGCAGCAGGGTCACGATCGGTGCCGATCGGGGCCCCCCGCAGCAGGGGGTTTATATGGTGACACTTCGGGGGTCCCGATGGGGACCCCCAGCATAGAGGGGGGTTAATTTTAAGTGCCGCGGCCGGGATTGGGTAATAGTGTGCCGCGGTCCCTTTAAGGAGCCGCGGCGGGGAATTTAAAAGTTTTAAATGCAGCGGAGGGCCTGATCTATGCAGATCGGGGACCCCCCCTGCAATGGGTTTATGTGGGGAAACTTCGGGGGTCCCGATGGGGACCCCCAGCATAGAGGGGGGTTAATTTTAAGTGCCGCGGCCGGGATTGGGTAATAGTGTGCCGCGGTCCCTTTAAGGAGCCGCGGCGGGGAATTTAAAAGTTTTAAATGCAGCGGGGGCCTGATCGGTGCCGATCGGGGACCCCCGCTGCAAGGGGTTAATGTGTGGGGGCTGCGGGGGTTCCTATGGACCCCTGCAGCAAGGTGTTCATGTGAGGACACTTCGGGGGTCCCGACAGGGACCCCCGCATTGAGGGGGGGTTCATTTTAGGTGCCTAGGGGGGGGTTTGGAGTACCCCCCACGGCAGGGCTTATGTGGGGGACTGCCGCGGAGGTCCCTTTTAGGACCCCCGCAGCACTTGATGAGGAGTGGGAGCCTGCGATATCATCTCGCAGGCTGTCACTCCTCATGTACATTTACGCAGTGTAGATACGGACGGCCCTGCTGCGTAGCTCATACGTTGCTCGCAGCAGGGCTAATTTAATAGCATTGTAAGTTAGAGAAACTTTGCAGTACGTAGGGCTTAAGTAGAAGCCTCTTATTTACGAGGCTGGAATTTAATGAGGCCCATAATCTGCTGAAGAGGTTGGAAAATATAGATGTTCACAAGATGGAGTTTTCCTTTTTTTTATGTTTTTACGTTAATGGACCACTGTAATCCAAAACTTTGTCATGCAATTAAAATACAGAAGTGATTGTCCCAATGCAAAATAAATTATATAACTTGTCAAAAAGTAATACACTGAAACAGTCGGGTATATAAATATCAATGTTTTGATTCACCTTTGTTATCAGTGCGTTGAGGAAGTGTACACATGGACTTATCCATTGTTAATTGTATTTTCTTATGTAATAAATAAAGATAATACACTATCAACAAAGGTCCGCATTGTTAGATCTATGGTATTCCCAGTAGCAACATACGTATGTGAAAGCTGGTCCATAAAGAAGGATGAGAGCTATGGAATTTGATACCTTTGAATTGTGGTGTTGGGGAAAACTACTTAGACTGCAAGAAGATCCAATAAATCAGTACTTCAGGAAATCAAGACAAATTGTTTACTAGATGGAATGATCATGAGGAGTCTCTATGCTGGGAAAGATTGAAGGCACAAGAAGAAGGGGAACGACAGAGGCGGAGATGGATGCATGAGGGCACTGAAGCAATGAACATGAACTTGGTGGAGCTCAGAGGGGCAGTGACTGAGAGATGTACCTGGCGTGCTGCGGTCCATAGGGTTGCGGAGAGTCAGGCCCGACTGAACGATTAAACAACAAGAAATGTCATCTTTATTAAAACCAATGGGAACAAAAATACAATATGCTGCCGTTTTAGAATTCCACACTTTCTGTATTTAATGTTATTTTTCTTCACTAAACATCACTTATTTCTCACAAAAAATATATATTTTTGTAATGTTTTAACCATGATCTTTTAAATGCATACTAGAAACTACAGTGGCTCTTTAAGTTCCTGATATCTGTTAATACTTAATGCTTATTTGTGGCCATCCTGGTTATGGATATAGTTTGGCAAGATGTTCTCTTTTCTGAGGTTGTTCCTGGGTGTGGTAAAACGCTGCTAAATAATTAGTTTTTACATTTTATTGGATCCTTTTTTCATATCATTTTTTCGGTGTTTGCATTTTACTTATAGGACACATTTGTGTGATCCAGTAAGAGAAATATATTTGAATAATTGGTCTACTTCATATCTGTGAATATAATTTACGTACATGTTCATAAGACCCCTACGTGAGCCACTTAAGTAGTTTATCAAACATATCATGGAGTCATTACACTAGTGTGGAAGATGTATTAATCTTCCCACAAAGCTCTTGTAATATACCCTGTTTACATTTGCAATACTTTTAGTTCTCTCTTTAATTAAACATCCTCCAGATGTGCAAATTTGTTTCAACACCTTTTCCCTTGATAGTCACTTTTTACGGTTAATACGGTTATGACCCCATGTGTGATAAGTGGATTCCTCATGCACAAAATTCTAGGAAGTACAGACTAAGCTCATAAAGCTTCCCAGAACCCCATTAGTGAGGCATTTTACTTGTTGTATATGTTATTAAAATTCATGCTAGAATGAGAATGATCTTAAAGTGATGGTACCACTTCTAAGCAAGTACAATGAACCAGTAGAGTATTTCTTGACACCATAGTTTAATGGTTTTTAAGGACTGCAGCAGTGCCAATAGCAATTACATAATAACATCGTAATTGAGGTTGAAAAAAGCTGTTCGTCCACCAAGTCCAACCTTTTTGGATCTCCTCTGATCCTTGTAATACAACTGATTTATTGTTCCAGAGGAAGTTAAAAAAACACACAAAAAAACAAGTGAAACATTGGCAATTGTCTCACACAGGAGAAATGCTTCTTGACCCCAAATACTGGCAGTCGGATTACTCCCTGGATCAATACCTAAAATGCAAAAAGACTACTACTGAGTTGACTTGGTCCAAGTTCTTTCTTACCTCCTCGTATAAACTAATTTGATTTGTTTGACATGACCTATACCTAATCCATGTTAACTCCAACTTATTATCTTGTTGGCATGGATATATATTCCTATGTAGTATCTCATAGCAACCTTTCTAGAAGCTTCACAACTACAGAGGTGAGGCTCACGTGTCTATAGTTAACCTGAATTGCTCCTTTTTTTCAAGAGTCTTTGAGATTTTTTTTTAGTTCAGCCAATTATTTGGTGAAGGTAGTACAGCCCCATTTTATTGTAGTGTCTCAGCCATTATTACCATCGTTATGTATACAGAAAATATTTTATAGCTCATCTGCCTTTTCTTGGTCACAAGTCTTGTGTGACTCTCGGTGAGCGCCAAAGGCTTACGGCCTTCTGCACTGATCACGGGCATCAAAGTCTTCTTGGGCTTCGCGATGAGCGCCTTTGGCGTTCATTGCCAGCCTTTTTCAAACTCTTGCAGGCCTTGCGATGAGCGACGAATGAGCGCCTTGCCAGCCTTTGTCAAAGTCTTGCGGGACTCGTGATGAGCGTCTTCGGCGCTTATAGCGAGGCCTTTTGCGCTTATTCCAGCCCCCGTCGAAACCGGAACTTTCACAAGGCCCTCAATAAGCGCCTTTGGCTCTCATTGCGCAAGCCCATAACCTTTAACATAGCGTTACCGACAAACTTGCAATTACGACAACTATTATATGTGATATAATTAGTAAAAGCCTTCATTTTATTTCTTTTTTCATCCCCTGCCATTTCAACTTCATGTAGTTTGCTTTTTCTTAACTGATTTACATGATGCTATGTTTGTGGGCTTCACGTCTCCATTGAAGGATGGAAAATGGTTTCCTCGTTATAGTTATCGCTTTGTTGGTGTCTCACAATTGTTCTTGCATAAAGAAGTTCAAATATATCTGTAAAAGTTTTAGCACCTGCCTTTTATGGCTGAAAGATCTCTGTATATTGGATGATGAAAAGCAGAAAAATGGATGTAGCTCCGCAGTTTTATTGGTTCTTGCACTGGCTCTTGAACTTTAGACCCATCCAGCTCATAGAGTGACAAATACTGTGATTAAAATGGCAGCTTCCATTCTCCACAAATTGGAGGAGAAACTGGTAAACAGGGCAAGTCTCATAACTTACATAAATAGTTAATCTTTTCTTGGAGTGCTCTTTAACGTGAATGAAAGTTAAGCAGAACTTGCCGCTTAAGGACAGTGAAATCCCGGTGAGCATGTGTTTGCTGGGTAGAAGACCAAAGGCTAGTTAATCAGTTACAAAACAGGCTGCTATTCATATAGCTATGGTATGAGCTACACATACTTATCTAACGGCTTGACAATTCATGGAAATAGAAATAATTTTAAGCCTGTGTTCATTTTTGACCATTATATATAACTATATAAAATTATTTTTTTGGGTGCTCTGAGATCCTTTGGCGCTCATTGCGAGGCTCTTGGTTGTTGTATTTTTTTTTTTTATCAGAGTCGCGTTTGCTGTTATTGTAAGGTCGGCGCTCATCTGCTTTTTGCGCTTATTGCAAGGCTTTGTGTGCTATGAGCAGCGCTGGTTGTGAGGCGCGCAGTGAATGGCTTTTGTGTTTATTGCGATAGTGTTTTTTTTTTTTTTTTGGTGTATATGTATTTTTGTATGCTGATGAAATAATTAATAAATTGATAAATGAATATACTTTACCTATTTGGAAGTAATATATGCAGGAAGCATTGTGCTGAAGAGCTGACAATCTGTTTTGATGTTCCTGCAGCATACAATGTAGGTTTGCAGTGTTGTGGAGCTGAGGTGTGTCAGCAATGTGTGCAGTGTGTAGTGTAAATAGGCTGCGTGCGAGGAGAAGCCGTTAGGGTAGCTGTGTACTTCCTCATTGTGTAAGTTAGTGTTGTAAAATGGCGGCGAATGTGTATGTGGTACGCGGGTGTGGATGATTTAGCGTCCTTGGTAAAAGTGTATCTTGTACCTCTTACGGCATTTTGGAAAAGCCGTATGTGCTTGGTGGTGTTTTGCGGCTTTAGGGTCCTGTAGCCTCGTTTTCGTTTTTTTTTGGGCGGCCATTTTTTCTCTCGCTTAGGGGATTTTCGGTTGTCTAAACTCAGTAATTTGGACTTAAATTGAGGTGTAACTTCACTTGCAGAGGTCCTGGGTGCCCCCCTTGCTGTGTGTGAGTTTTTTTTATGTCATTTTAGTTTTTTTTATGTTTTCCGCTTTACCCAGTTTGGCCGTTAAGGTCGTATTTTTGCGAGTTTGTAATGTTTTTTTTTCTAAGTCCCGCAGCTCGCATTTTTTTGTGTAAGTCCGTATTTAGTGATTGCGTGTTAGATCTATTTTGTCAAAGTGCCGCTTGTGTGGGTGTTTGTAACCGCTTGTGAGGCGCCGTAGAGCCTCCAGCTCATTGCAGCCGGCGTTTGAGCCTCCACCTTCCGCAAATGCGATGGACGAGCTCTGCGAGCTCGCAAAGCATGACAACGATTCGTCGTTTGACAACTATCATATGTGATAGTACTTCCAAAGAGCTTTGTGTAAATATGACATTTTAGTTTTCGATTCAACTGGCTCCTTTTCAGGAGTAAGCAGTGTTTTTGGACCCAATATATGGGGCCTACATTTTTAGAAATATTTGGTAATTCAAATCTGGACCATGATGTGAAATTATGATCTGGTACAATTAGCACCTGAACTTATTGCACCTTTTAAATCTTATGGGTGGACTCGTACTTTTTCTGGAGGAACAGGAATTTCTGTAGTAGCATGGATTAATTATTAATTATCTAACTAGCTACCCCCCCTCATAGTGTGTAACTTTACACTAGAGCAAGACACTAACATATATCAATTATTCTGAAAGGTTAGGAATCGGTAACCCAGTTATCCAATGTAGTGACAACAAATGGAAATAGCCACTGTAATTGTTGACCTCTTAGTAGAGTTTTCTTTAAGGAAGGAACAACAGATATGGGAGCAGTTCCTTACGGAGTATACAAGTACATCAGGAAGTCATTAAAGAAATCTGATAGGACACTGTATTTGGAAATGTTATCCATAATAGCTCTGGAGTATCCTTACCAGCCCCTGATGTTTTGTGATTGGAAAAGTACTGAAGATTATGGTGGCATAAACATTTGTATTATGTTTTAAATTGTAATCCCTGTTCTGCAGAAACCATGTTGCGTTTAAGCGGTTGAAAACGTTTGAGTATCATTTTCCCTCCAGCGGCTGCTTTTCTGCTTTTGCAGGAACACACAACTGCCAGCTGTTCCCAACTGGGTCTGAGCATCTGAAACCATTTACAGCAATGGCAGTCAAGGTTTCCAGCATATTGTAAACATTCTTGTAGCTGCAGTGAAGAAGCTGACATAACCCGCGCGGTAGAGGGCAGAATGTAAGGGCTCCCCACACTACACTACAGAGAGCCTACGGCCAATGGGCTTTGTGGTTGTAGCTTGAATGAGAGAGTCCTTCCTCATTGTTATTGGTTCTTAGTGACTCACATGGTATTTTTTAATGCAGTGAGGTAAGGGTACCTGGCGGATAACAATTTTATTCTATTCTTCCTGTTTTTAAGAATATCTAGCTGATTGTGTCAAATCACCAACTTTCTTAAAGCAATCTGGTTATAATCTCTTTATAACATTTAATTATTTGTGTCTCTTACATTTCCAGTCTTCATTGCATTGTGCAGAGCTAAGAAGTATTGGTAACTATTAGGAGACTATGAGTCTAGCGGCGACTTGCCTGTCAAAAAGGACGGCAATAAAATTTGAAGCCTGGCAATGCTCTTTGCCACACAATGCGAGGCTCTCCCCCCTCTAACTTGCGGGCCTTGTGATGAGCGCCTTTTGCATTTGTTGTATTTTTTCCGTTGGGCATTTCTTCTGAAGCTCCAAATGGTGGCAGTGTGGAGCAGTTAAGCATGCTGGGGATGTGTATCAGGGAAGAGGTGAGAGAGAGAGCAAGGGCTGGATGACAACAAAGTACAGGGGGACTGGTTCTGTGAGGTGGTTGCTGAGAGGAGTTGGGTGCTATGTAGGGATGGATGCTAAATAAAGACTGGGTGCTATGTAGGGATGGAAGCTAAGAGGAGTGGGTGCTGTGTGGAGGTGGATTTAGAGAGAGACCAGGTTCTATGTAAAGATGGCTGCTGAGAGGGGCTGGCTGCTATGTAGAGCATATGTATATATGTGAGTTCACGAAGACAGGAGGTAGGGAGAGGTGCTTTTATGGGAAGTGGTTTTAGCTGCTATGCAAGGGGTTCTTGGGGAAGGCACAGAGTGCGTTGGTAACAGGGGGCCAATGTAAAAACAATGTACAATCCTCTTTGGGGAGGGCCCCAATTTATTTCTTTGGGTTGTCAATTCTCTAGCTTCGCCACTGGTTGTATGGTCAAAGGCTTGTCTAGAGAAATTGAATAACTAGCCTGGTGCCTACCCTGCTTATATATCTCTACCTGGTCATGGTGAATGGGCTTGTATGATCACCCAAGATGATCATAGCAGAGAGGTCAGACAAATTGCAGTCCACTGGAGTAGGAACTGGCTACCCATTCCAGTACCTTTGCCAAGATGACCTTATGGATCAGCACAACCAGAGACATAACATAAGTGCTGCGTTCCAAAGGGTCAGGAGAGTCAGACACAACTGAACAACTAAACATCACATAACATTTAGAGGGGCTTTTCATTCAGAGACATTCCTTTTACTTTCTAGTTGCAGTTTGGGGGCTACCTTTGAATAAAACATGTTTAATAATAGGAACTATCAATGTAAATGGTGATAACTCCGAATTCGTATGGTAGGTGGGAGTGTAAATGTGATGACTAAGATGTCCTGGGACCAAAGCATAGAAATGAAAAGCTGGTGCTCAACTTTCAATAAAAGGTCGGCATTTTTAGTTGCTAACTCGCTATACCTAGGAACATATGTAATACTACAGACTACACAGCATTTTCTTCTAGTAAAGTATAAGTTGTAAACTTGGAACTATCTACTACAATTTATTTTGCATGGCCATACTTGAAAGATGTCCTCACTGTCTACTAATTAAAAGAGATGCTGCCTTGGAATGGATGAATCAATGAATGACCTCCCCAGCCTTATAAAGAGTAGCTGAGGAAGTAACATGTGTTAGCATTTCTTTTTAACGATGGTATAAAAAGTTTTACAGCTTAAAAATGCCTCAGATTTTCCATCAGCCCCTCATTATCATTCTGTAGTGAAAGATACTTCCTCAGTACCCAGGTTCCTTCACATTCCTGAACCTTGCAGATGAGGACTTCTTGCAGAGCAAACATCTAATCCAAATATATGGGATCGCCCTTGTGTAAACCTCATCATTAAAAGTATATGGCCTCATCATAAAAAAAAAGTATCAGGGACATTATTAAGACCCGTCCTTGCTAGGACCAATCTTACTAATAGCAATGGATTGTTTATTAAACCCACATAAGACCTAAATGTACTTCCAGGGACCTGGAACTTACATAATTTTCTTGGAGAAATTTAAAAGATCAAGATTTTTGGATGCAAAACTAGTAATGCCAAGGTTTTAAAGTGACACAACAGAGATCCCAAATATGGTATAATTTAAAAGCATGTATATTAACAATTACTTTTGTCAACTGAATATTATTTAAATTATTATTTAAAATTGCATTTCCTACAGTAAATTTACATTGAAGTTTGCCATTTGAGTTGTCAGTCAACCTTTCTGATACACGCACAAACTGATTAATATTTTATGCTTGTGAGATATCATTGCCATTACTTAGCTATTAGCCTCTGAGGCAATGGGTACATTGTTTTAACTCCAGTTACTTACAAAAAAAAAGAGTAAACCAGGGTCTGAGCATGCCTAGTCTTTTTTTTTTGGGTGTTCAATCATGGACATGGACATAGGAGCACAAAAATATCTGGGGGGGGATAATTCAACTCTACTCCCAGGATGTATGTCTATATGCCATGTCTATATGCCAATTTATTATATATATATATACACTAGTCATGTATCTATTACTATGCACAGCTTCTCTCTCTCTTTCCCTTCTTATGTGTGTCCTATTCTCCCCTCTACTTCTCTCTCTCCTCTCTACGAACCTCCACAGCACGCATGCGCAGCTTGCAACTTTGCCCGCGTTACACACAAACTAGCAGTATGACCACTATATTAGTGATATATATATATATATATATATATATATATATATATATATATATATAATACATAAATGGTGGATCAAAGCTTTCATGGGAAAGACATACTCCTCCATAGCCCTAGTGACAAGATTGAGTTTAATTTTGCTATTTTTCTGTGTCCCCTAATCATTTAATCTGAGTGTTTGTGTTAAATTTTATTATCTATGCAACACTGGAAGGATGGGTGAGAAGGAGTATTTGTGTATAAATTGGTGAACTCAGATAAGATTTCAACACAGGACATATCCCGCTTCATTCCTATTGGCTCAGTAGAGGCGTTTCTTACCCTGCTCTCTAGCCATCCCCTTGTGCCTTGAAAAGTAATATACCTGTGATGGCATCTTCCATACACTAATAAGGTCAGCTAAAATTAAGATTTTTTTAGCAAATGCTTTTTAGCTTTTTCTGTTGTGTACTTCACAAATATGTGAAATTATTGTCATTCTACACTGGTCTTTGAAGTGTCAGCTACATATTAATCTTCAAATATGTTTTGACATGCACTTCCTTCACTATCACATTAAAGGGCATCTGAAAAAAAAAACTAAAATAAAGAAATTGATATACGAAAGTAAACAAAATATTTGAAACATGTTCTACACTCCCTCACCTGTACCTGTTCTCCTTTACACTGAAATTCTGTATTAGCTTCTCAGCCAATCAAAGGCCTGTGTTCCCTCTATATTCCCCCTTAATTGGCTTGGACGTCTTTCTCACCACAAAACAGGGTACATTTTGACCTGACTTGTTTATAAGGGTAGGTCAGAATGCGTTTAGAACATCTTAAAATTATTTTTTCTAGATATATATTTCCATTTTCAAAGGAGTATGCAAAGAAATTACAGAGTTTCTTTAACGTATACAAAAGTCCAGATTTTATATCCCGCATGATTTTAACATGGGAATAGAAAGCTTTTTTTCTTGCATGAAAATTAGAGTTCTACAGTTAAGACAACTTGCATTAAAAGGAGACCCCACCCTACCTCATCAGAAGTAACTGTTACACACAGTGCAATCAAAACATGTTGTACAACCTTTGTATGTCTCTTCTTCTCTACCAAACCTGCCCTAAGGGCTCCATAGCCAATGGGACTGATGTCCTCTTAATACAATGAGACTTAAAATCCAAAGTGTGATCAACTTTGTGTCCTGTAACTCGGAGATCAATCCATCTGTTACTAGTAGAAATCTTCCTTTTGGGTGTCGCTGGTTTATCAGGTCACCTAGTCCTATACTATGGGTCAACTTTTACCATCATGGTCTTCTTTTGGTGGTTTTCTTTTATATAAACTGAACTCTGATAATATTATTTGTCCTATTCTTTATATTTGTTTTTCTTCTGGTTTGAATTTTCTGTGACGGCAAACTTGACTTGACATAATTATATATGTAGCCTAGAAAATATGCCACATGATTGTGAAGTATATAAGAACTAACAACATGTACGCTAGGAGCAGGGTTCCCTGGTGGTCAAGTGGTTAGGACTTGGTGCTTCCAACACTGTCGACCTGGGTTCGATTCCAAGTCAGGGAAGCTGAGAAGGGTTGGGCCTGGTCAGTACTGGGATAGGAGACCACCTAGGAATACCCAGAGCTGTATGCTGTAGCCCACTGGAGAAGGAACTGTCAACCCACTCCAATATCTCTGCCATGAATACCAAGTGGATCAGCATGGCCATGGACATAAAAATGTTCTGGTGTGTTATGATCCATGAGGTCACTGAATGACGCAAACAAATAAAATAAATCTAGTAGCATACTTAGAAACAATCTTATATTTAAGGGATTCCATCTTGGACTGCTGGTCTACTGGTAGCTTGAGAAGAAGGATGTCCTGTTTTGGTATATTATTCCATTGAACAATCTTGTTTCCTCTTTAGAGAGGATGTTTTCAACAGAAGTCAATAGTGATCTTATCAGAATCCACTGCTCCTCCCATTCCTGTCCGCTTTCTAATACTTTTAGAAAGAAAAAAACAAATGTCTGCCATCATTAAAGCAAAATCGAACACTACAGTTAAAAATAAGGCTGTAATTATTTATTTTAAACTATGCAAAAACATTTTGCACATTAACAAGTCAAATTCTCCAATATAACATAAATATGACATTTCAATGGTCCTTTTAAAAGATCCTAAATAATTATTTATTGCTAATTTCCAAAATGAATGTAAAAACGTAGCATAGTTATATTTCATTAGTAAATGCAACATATTACAAATGCGTTTTCAGACTGACGTACGTGAAAAGATTTCTAAAAAGGTTAAGATTCTGTCGAACTGTAGAGGTATTTCAAACCCTTTAACTAGGAAATGGCAAAAATTAAAGAGATGAGCCCCTTGTGTAAGGACTTCTTTGAAACCTGACGTGATCTATTAGTGTAAAACAGCACGTGTTCCAGGAGATGCCGGGAATAGCGCCATTCACTGGGCTGTTCAAAGCCTTGTGCAGATCTCCGATTCATGAGCCCTGGATGAAAGTGCATGTCAAAACAAAGTCCTCCACGATGACAAGACGCGCAGCACTCCTGGCTGCAGCCGGCGCAACTTGGAATTCATAGCATATCTCTGCTGAGTACAACCGGCAGTAATAAACTACTGATGATGTTAGGGATCAGCAAAGCGAGGAGTATGCTGGGGGCTTCGAATGGTTCAAAGGGGCCCAAACATACGGGCCTACTTTCACCGATGTTTGTGTGGCAGCGAGGTGGAAAGTGTATTGTCTCTTGTAATAATGTCAGCGCAATGTTAGTAAACGTGGCACATTAGAACCACTCGGCGCACTTCACCCTGTCTGGTTTGAAGTCTTAGACGATAATTGATCCTTGAAGTTTTCCTATACTCAGAATAGCTGTATGTCAAGCCTAAGCTTTTCAGCTTCTCAGTTGTAGTGTCTGCTAGAATTATGTTAAGGACCACTATAATGGCGTAACAAGAGAAGCTTGTTGTTTTAATTAAGCATTAATCATTAATAAAACTCACATTATTTGACTTAAAAAGCAATAATCAGTATTAAACTCACTTTCAAAGGTTAGATATCAGCCCTTTGTGGTATTGTTGATCTGTACTCTTGCAAGCCTCTTCTGGATCACTACCTTGTTGTGGTGAAGGGGCCTATGTGCTTCAATGAAGCTGCGAGCTATACCTTGTACAGTCACCCTCCATGCTCAGGTCATAGCAGAGAAGTCAGATAAATTGTGGTCCACTGGTGAAGGAACTGGCAATCCACTCTAGTATCTTTGCCATGAAAACCATATGCATCAGCACAACTAGAAACACAGACAGATGTGCCTGCCGTGCTGCATCCATAAGGTCACAGAGAGTTGGAAACGACTGAAAGAATGAACAACAACAACCCTTGTAAGGTCATCAAGTCTAGTGGGAGGCAGTCTGGCTTGGATTGAGGAGTTTAAAGGGCTTTAAGAACAATGTAATTAGATAGAGCGCCTTCTGGAGCGCTACCTTGTTGCGGTGATGGGGCTTGTGTACCTCAATCAAGTTGTGAGCTATACCATGTAAGGTTACCCAAGATGCACGGTCATAGCAGAAAGATCAGAAAATTGCGGTCCATTGAAGAAGGAACTGGCAACCCACTCCAGTATCTCTGCCATATATGGATGCGCACAACCAAACACAGGATGTGCCTGGCGTAATGTTGTCCATAGGGTCACAAAGAGTTAACACGACTGAATGATTGAACAACAACAATTAGATAGAGACTAACTTGAGTCTATGTAAACATTCATAAGTAATCTTCAATACGGAATTTATTTCAAATGGACACCACTTTAAACAGCAAGTCTCTGCCATAGTGGAGCATTGTGTTTGCTATAACTTTGTGCCTGAAAATGTAGCACTGGCAACCTTCTCCTATCGACCTTACAATGTATGGAGGTCAGAAGCAGTAGATTTCATATTGAGCAATGAATTTAATTGAACATGCATTTTATTAATGATCAATGTATTATTAGTACAGCTAGTGCCTCTTGTTAGGGTATAACAGTACATTTAGCTCTCTGTTTGGTTAGATGCTGAATTTATTTATAATAAAACCCACTTTTATTATATTAAAGGGCCACTGAAGTCCAAAGCCTTCGGTCATGCATTTGAAAGAGCCTGTTTTACACATTAGAAGAGTAATTCTATTACCTAACTCTTTTCCTGCAAAAAATAAACTCTTAGCCAGATGCAAACTTTTCAAACTTATGTAGATCTATTTTATTAATGAAATTTCAACATATGACATATAAAAGCTGCAGAAGAGATTTTCTTTCCAACGCTACTGATGGGAATACATCTTTATTTTTATTCTACCACCTTTATAAATACCAGTGAATAGTGGTGCCATGCCAGATACAATGAGACGTTTGGTAACCTGATTTTATATAACACTATTCATTCATGCACAAAAAGTACTGTATGTCTTGCCCTGCTTCCCGGTGTTCACTTTTATCTGTTTGCACAAAACAAGTTTGTTGCCTACTTCAATTGGCCTGTATTTGTTTGCATTGACGGCTGCATCCAGGAGGGAATATCCTCTAAAGCACTTGGAAATGTTCATCTCCCCATAGACAGGACAGGACAGGGATGATGTTTTGAAGGCAATAAATATTTCAGCTTCACATTTCAGCCTTTCTTCTCCGGCCTTTGATCTTCTTTGGCTTAGTTATCATTCAGCTTCAATGACTTTACGCTGCTTTTCTGTCCCTACAAACACAAGGGTAGACGGTCGGCCCAAAATTGTCTATGTTTTTACTTTGCCTGTATTAAAAAAAAAAAAAAAAAATGGCCCAAGGCTGCTTTTGGAATTGGAGGGGGAGGAACTGCCCTTAGCATCCCAGATGGGAAGCACTTCTGTTCAGTTTAATTCCTTGCTAGGTTTTGTAGCTCAATGTATTGTAATGTTTTTACAAGTGACAAGTTCTCTGTGTTAACTAAAAAAAGAAGCATTGATGGACTAAAGAATTTGTTTCAAAGCACACATTTCTAGATTAAAGTGATCAATCTCTTTGGAAAACACTAAATTATGGTGTTTTATCTAGGAAACAGCAAAAAAATCATCACTTAATGGAGTTAACTTTTAAAACTGCTTTTCTTCAGGACTATTACAACACTGTGTAATTTTATTATACCATTCATGAAATCTTTTGTAACATACAGTAGAAAAGTGTTTATATCCGAAACTTCTTTTGTCATGTTGATTTAATTTAAGGTCTAGGTTAGGGGTTGTCAACCTTTTAATACCTACTGCCCACTTTTGATAGTATTATTTCCTTACCGCCCACCGCTGCCGCCGTAATTCAACTTACCCGGTCTTGTTTCTCGTTAAATCATATGACTCTACTTATGTATCGCCTTGTACTTACTTAATAGTGACCCGGTCTTGACAGCTGTCCCCAGGCTCTTTCACCAGCTCTCCAACCAGCCAAGCAGGGTGCTGCGAGTCGCTGGCGTCGCAGCCACACCACCTGGCGATTACCCCGCCATGAAAGCTTGAATCGCCCACTAGTGGGCAGTAGGGACCAGGTTGACTACCACTGGTCTAGATGATGGAAGGCAGTGCTTTCTCTATTGGAATTGATTTCTTAGTAACTGAGGTTCAAAAAATAGTTTTGTCTTTCAAGTTCAACCTTTTTAGATCTCCTCCGATCCTTTTAATTAGTGAATTGTTAATTTATCCAGAGGAAGGCAAACAAAAATCCATCTGAAACACTAACAATTTTCTTATAAAGGACAAAAAACCTCCCTGGTCCCAAAATATTGGCAAATGTATTACTCTTTGGATCAGTACCCCTCCTCTAGTTATCCTACGTAATCATGTATCTATTCTTTTTATTCAAACATATATCCAACCCTTTTTTAAAGTCCTCTATTGGATTTTCAGTCACAACCTCCATTGGTAGAGAGTTCCACAGTCTGACTGCCCATATTGTGAAAAACCCTTTTGTTTCTTTAAGGTGGAATCTTTTTCCTCCTAAACTCAAGGGAAAACCTCTTGGCAAAAAAAATCCCACTTGCTTCTATACCCCTCTTAATACATGCTTATATTGTACTTGCCTTTGCAGCAGCTATTTGGCATTGAGCTCTGATACCTAGGTGGTTGTCCACTAGCACTCCTAAATTAATTTCTATGGCCCTTGATTTATAATGAATGTGTTACAGTTGGTAAAGTGAAAGGTTTCATAGCCATCAATGGGAGGACAGACTATCTCTCATCATGCATATAGTATATGTATAGAGTTATGGCCCCTAATTTGATGTAAGATGGTAACTGATTCTTCCTCATCAAGAATGTACATTTATTAAACAAAACCTGTGGTCACGGACAATAAAGATTTTCTTCAAGGTTCCTTGTTGTTGTTTTTAATAATTAATATCCTTCATATATAAAGCTCCAAAATAAAACATATATTACCTTACAAAATGTGTTTTATAATAATAGTAGTAATCGCAATTTGTGCCTTGTGGTGCATAATTGTCAGTGTGAATATATCCTTGATTTTTCTTGGCTTATCATTTATAAGATAACTATCATTTGTAGAGAATGAGAGGCAAGTTGTCAATTGGTGTTATTTGAGCATGCAATATATTTTTATCATATCCCTCCTGTTCAAACAAATTTCATCTTCAGAATATATATATATATATATATATATATATATTATTTTTTTTTTTTCAATACCTTCCATTCATCTATAAAACTTAAAATAGATTTCTCTACAGAGCAGGTAAACTTTCTAGACACTACTACTACTGGAGACCCTGATAAAAATGTAAAAACACTGTCTGAATCTTTCAAACAATAGGGTTACAAACCCTGTACTATATTAGCCAGAAAATATCCACTGCCATCAAAATACCCTGTTGACACCTGTTAAAATACAACATAAAATAAACTACTTCACGTATACCTCTAGTGACCACATACCATCCAATTTTAGAGAAAATACGGAAAATAAACAAAGATTGCAACCATTACTAATTGAATTGATACTGAATTAAAAGATATATTCCCAAAACCTCTCATCTTTGCATTTAAACAACTACCTGCCTGAAAGAAAAACTTGTCAGGAGAAAATTGGCCAATGATCAACTGAACATAAAAAAATGGAACTAAACCTTGTAACAAACATGCCTGTAAATTATCTCAACACATTTGTAATGATGACACAGCCACACATAACAACAAGACATATAACATCAAAGTATCATATACATGCACATCCTCAAATGTGGTTTATATAATACAATGTACTTTATGTGACACAGGCTGTAAAATTGGAGAAACAAGCCAAAAATGCACTTAAGAATTAATTTACACATATATTCAATAAGAAAGCATAATGAAGTTATTGTAGCCCAGTGGGACACCATTTTAGCCAGAATGATCACTCCATCCAAAACTTAAAAATCAAAATATTCAGAGTAAAATTTAAAAACATCCCAAGAGAGAAAAGCATTTGAAATAAGGTTGATCACATTCTTCAACACTAAAAATACAGGACTTAATATAGACTTGGGTTTTCTAAAACATTTTCAGAATTCCATGTGATTTTTTTACTGATACCATAACACACTTAGCACTCTTAATGAGGTGTTTGATTAACAGGAAATATATCACTGCGGACTACAGTGCTCTGTTTTTTTCATGTATATATTGATGTATATGTGTATATAATATGTGTTTATATGTTTCTTATAATGTGTTGTGTTTAATCCCACTATATGTATTTACCTGATGAGGTCAGATGCAGTTTCCACTCTTTCTGCATCTGCTGTTATTATTCAAACTGAGGGTTCCATCTCATGTTGATAAAGGGAGGTTAAACCTCTTGAAAGCTCGTCACTCTAAATAAGACGTTTGTCTAATACAAAAGGTATCATAATATACTGTACTGCAATACTCATTATTAATATATATAATTAATAATTATTAAATTAGTATATTACTGGACATTCACGACTGCTTCACTCTCTCTCTCTCTCTCTCTCTCTCTCTTATATATTTATATAAATATATATATATATATTCATTTTGAAGAATCGCATATTGTGCAAAATCCATTTGGAAGAATTGCACAGGAGTGAAACAGTTTGTAGAATTTAAACTAATAATTCAACCTTAAATGTATTTCCATTTTTACTTCAGTGTAATCAATAATGTAAATGTTTAATGTGAGGAGACTTTATGTAGGGATAAAGCTTTTATGTATGCAGTAGAACGGTGGCAGCTATAACTTCCAGTGCTTTCATTAGGTATAATAAAAAGTTAGTTTATAAGAAAAAAAACTGCAGCAAAGCATATGAAAGTAAAATATTTAAAGCCTCTATGTGTATTTTTATTGTTTGCTTTTTAAAACTTTTTGGCACTTATTAACTCCTAGTTATTCAGAATGCCATACAGAAAAATAAGTTGTGTTCCTTTAAAGTGGCCTTGTTAATCTAGTGATTTTGTGATTAAATAATGCAATTGCAATGTCTTATGTCGTTTTAGTGGACTAACAATTAATTTTAATTTAAAAAAAGTCACTAGAAGACTACTAGATACTATATGAAAAAAGATAGGAGATGGAAAGAAAGAAATGATAGCGTAAACATGAAAGGAACATGAAAACATAACGTCATATGAAGTTCTAGTAGTGTGCTAGAAATCCCACATCCATGTATGCTGGAACTGGCAACCCACTCCAGTATCTTTGCCATGAATACCAGCATGGTGTGTTGCGGTCCCTGAGGTCACGGAGAGTCGGACACATCTGAGCGACGCAAACACACACACATAATCTGTGGCCAAAGAGGCACACAGGATCTTACATTATTTATCACCCTTTTCTTTGACTGCAGTAAAAGAGTTTACAGCCTTTTGTGAGTATACGGGAATGACATATTTTAGAGGGATAAAGAGTGAGGAAAGACATTTTGTGCGATGAAAGAAAACTGGGATTGCTTCTTTTTTGGTAGATAAATCATTATGTTTGCTGACGCAGAACAGCAGGATATCCTACTCAGTCCTGCCTGATTGTCATGTAGTTGCTGTTGCCCTATTGTATAGCACAGCAGAATATACTAACTCTTCATAAAAAATGACCCACCTGCTCTAATAAACTCCTATAATTATAAGCACAAATCCTGGCCTGGGGGGTGTCTTACAGTCCATCAAGATGAAAGAGCATGGCCCTCACAGCCCTTCATATCGGCCGGCTGACCTCCAAGTGTAATTGTAACTTATTCTAATTATATAGCACTGTGTAAAATGTTGGCACATTATAAGTACTCCCTAATAATAATAATAATAATAATTAATAGTACTGTAGATTATCACTGCAAAGTAAGTATGTGCGCTACACAATCACATGACATGATGACTTTAATTTAATCCAATGCCCTAATGGACATGCAAATAAGAAGACAATGCACCTTACTCTTTGGAACCAAAATATAGCAATTTTATACATAAAATAAGTTACAATTAGACTTTAAGGTCGGTCGTCCAATATGAACGGCGGTAAGGGCCATGCGCTTGCATCTTGATGGACTATAAGACACGCCCCAGCAATATATAAAATTGCTATTTTTTTGGATCCAAAGAGTAAGGCGCATTGTCTTCTCATTTGCATGTCCCCGCCTTTTGGACGTGCAGATGAGCTTACAAATGTATTTGTTGTCTATATATGTATAGGTATATATAGATATAAGTTATATTACCTTAAACACATAAAGAATAAGCTCAATAAGTCAAACCATAGAGGTCAGAGAAATAGTTCAAAAGACTTTCAGAAGCGGCCTATACTCATACTCACCAGAGGTCCCAAACAAAATCTAAATATATCACATGCATGGACATTTTAAATACTCAGTTCTGCCACTTGAAGGGTTAAAACCTGCCAATTTATTTTAAAAGGGGTTTTGTGAGCACCATTTACAAGCACTATAAAACACCCCAGAGTATACAAGAATGGGGATTTATATGCACTCTTCAGGTGCTAAAAGCCTTGCACCTTTGATATGATAACATGTGTTGTGCATCCAAAGTTCCTGTAATTTGGGCTCAGCTTTATGAGCGCTTTCACACAGCTCAAACCACTCTGGCTTTATTCCATTCTAAAGTCTAATTCAATTATCCATTATGGCTGAAGTTCCATTGTGGTCATGCGTTCTCTAATATGGTACAGTGTGCAATAGTCCACGCAGTTTGCTTTTTTTGTATACATAGTAATTTCCAGGTTTATTACTTGCATATTATACCTTTTTGCCTGGTGTTTGATGTTTTACATAAAATATCTGCCCTATGTCCACTGCTCAATAGAGTCCCCATTGTTCTTTATTCTTTTGAAGGGCCACTGTAGTGCCATAATAACAAAAGCTAGATTTACGAGTTTGGCATGGATCTTTTAACTGTGGTAAGCAGTTTTTTCCTCCTACTACCTCTGATTTAATTCTTTCACTATCATCTTTTGCTACATACACTTCTTGCATTATTACAGAATGTGGTAGAAATGTATTTCTCTAAAAATGTGATCATGTGTGGGGACCTGGTCTCTGTATAGGAGAAGCAATATACCTTGTGCACATCTAAAGGGCTACAAGTTCAGAGGTTGCCAGTAGGGTGCCTCAGAGGAAGTGAAGGCAGCTGCAGAAAGTTGTACCCTTGAAGTATATTTTAGTCCTGTGTATTGATGTTTCTGAACCAGTGATGGCCAACAGGTAACCTCATGCAGCTCTCTTCCCATGTGGCCACTTCCCATGTGGCCCTTGGCTTCTTCTCTAAAGTGGATAGAGTCCTTCTCAACAATATAGAGTTAACGTTCTCTCCATATCAAGTAAAGCAGCCTTTTGCATGCTAAAATACATACCCTCATTATCTATGACACTATTACCAAATGGTGGTGCCTTAAAAAGTTCAGCTACACCTCAGAGACGAAGCCCAACGAAGGCCGAAATGTACTAACACCCCTTCTCAGCCCCCTCACCACCCTTGCCTGCCCTGACGTCGCCACTTCACAATACAACACTACGTAACCTCCACCCTTGACTCTCTTGCCCCCATAATCACAAGCAAACGCCCTCGCTCTCAACCACAACCATGGCACACCACACAAACACGCTATCTACAGAGATGCTCACGCACTGCAGAACGATTATGGAGGAAATCTCGCACTTCAGGAGACTTTCTCCACTACAAGTTTACCTTGCGCTCCTACTTCTCTGCCCTCAATCTTGCCAAACAACACTACTTCTCATCACTAATATCAAACCTGTCCTCCAACCCTAAACATTTATTTGCTACTTTCAACACCCTCCTCCGCCCACCCCCACCTCCTGCCCCTTCCTCTCTCACTGCTGATGACTTTGCCAGCCATTTTAAAAATAAAATCGATACCATCCGAAATGAGCTCTCCTCCCAGCTTGGCCCTACCCCAACACCCTCTCCCCAAACCGACAACACCCAGCCCTTACCCTTCCCCAATCCCACCTCCACTATGGACTCCTTTGACCCTGTAACCGAGGATTAAGTATCTACTTTACTATCAACCTCTCACCTTACCACATGTCCTCATGATCCTATTCCATCACAGCTAATCCCTCCCCTATCCACCACACTTATCCCAGCTCTCACACATCTATTCAACCTCTCCCTAAACATTGGCAAGTTTCCATCCTCCTTAAAACATGCCACAGTTACACCCATTCTCAAGAAGCCCTCTTCTGACCCAGCTTCTGCTTCCAACTATCGCCCTATCTCACTACTTCCCCTTGCGTCTAAACTCCTTGAGCGTCTTGTTTACAATCGCCTCACTCAATTTATTTCCTCCAACTCCCTACTTGACCCCTTCCAATCTGGCTTCCGGTCCCAACACTCTACAGAAACAGCCCTTACAAAAGTCACTAATGACTTGCTAACCGCCAAATCAAAGGGTCACTACTCTATTCTAATTCTCCTGGATCTCTCTGCTGCCTTCGATACAGTTGACCACCCTCTTCTAATCCAAACTCTCCGCTCTTTTGGCATCCAGGACACAGCTCTTTCATGGTTCACATCCTATCTTAAAGATCGTACATTTAGTGTCTCCTTCTCTGGCACCTCTTCTTCACCTCTCCCTCTGTCTGTTGGCGTTCCCCAAGGTTCTGTCCTAGGCCCCCTCCTCTTCTCCATCTACACCTCCTCCCTTGGCACCCTTATAAAATCCTTTGGATTTCAGTATCATCTCTATGCAGATGATACTCAAATCTACCTCTCTACACCTGATCTATCCCCCTCTCTTTTAGCTCAAGTTTCCAACTGCCTCTCTAGCATATCCTCCTGGATGTCCACCCGTCAACTCAAACTCAACATGTCTAAAACTGAACTTCTAATCTTTCCACCCTCTACTGCAGCTTCCACACCTCAAATATCTCTCACTGTTGACAACACCATCATCGCCCCTTCCTTCCAGGCCCGTTGTCTTGGGGTTCTACTGGATCCCGCCCTCTCTTTTATTCCTCACATCCAAGCAATAACAAAATCATGTCAGTTTCACCTAAAAAACATCTCCAAAATTCGTCATTATCTTAGAGAAGACACAGCTAAAATTCTAATTCACTCTCTCATCATCTCTCGACTCAACTACTGCAATTCCCTCCTTGCTGGCCTCCCCATCTCTCGTCTGTCTCCCCTCCAATCCATAATGAACGCCTCTGCTAGACTCATCTTCAATACCAAACGATTAGTGTCTGCAGCCCCTTTCTGTCAATCACTCCACTGGCTTCCCATAGCTTCCCGAATCAAATTTAAAATCATGACCCTAACACATAAAGCCCTCAACAACAGTGCACCCCCTTATATCTCTGCTCTTGTTTCAAAATACTCTCCCAACCGCCCCCTTCGTTCTGCTAACGACCTTCTTCTTTCCTCCTCTCTCATCACCTCCTCTCACTCCCGTCTTCAAGACTTTTCTCGTGCTTCCCCATCCATTTGGAACTCCTTGCCCCGCTCCATTAGATTATCTTCCTGCCTCAAAACCTTTAAGAAATTATTAAAAACACACCTGTTTAAAAAATCTTATCACCTTCAGCCTTAACATGTACAACTGAACACTCCACAGCTTAATAACACTCACACCCACAATCTACAGTACAACACACAGACCCCTCCACTTTACTGAACCAATTGCTTTCAATTGTATTTGTCACCCTCTTGTATCACACCTAAACCCTTAGATTGTAAGTTTGCGAGTTTTCAATCTTGTGTCAGGCCTTGGAAACAAGCTCTATGTACATTTGATTTTATGCTAAAAAACGGGGCCCTCCATTCTTTACAAGGTGTTTAGTTTGTTTTCTGCTATGTACTCAACCCCTGTACAGTGCTACGGAATATGTTGGCGCGATATAAATAAAGATAATAATAATAATAATAATAATACATCTGGGGTTTGCTGTTTCTCCAGTTCAGGGTAGAATTGTCTGGTATTTCGGGGCTGGGTCACTCTAGTGAGTGGGACCAGACTGATATACTACAGGATATTTCTCCCTGAGAAGGGCACAAGTGGCTAAAAGAGGTTGCTCTCAGAGTGGGTTATCATGACCATAGAACTAACCTATTAAGGTTAGTTTGTTGTCTGGTTAGGTGCCTCTAATTGTTGTTTTTTGTTTATGCAAGTGACGCTTAGGGATTGGTCTCCCTAAGGGTGATGGGGGACTCCAAAAGAAGACCCCTTGCTCACTGTGCCTTAGGGAGTTCAGCTACACCTAACTGTCGAGTCCCAATGAAGGCCAAAACGTACGTCTGGGGTTTGCTGTTTCTTCTGTTCAGGGTAGAATTGCCTGGTGTTTCCTGGTGTCTCTAGTGAGTGGGACCAGACTGATATACTACAGGATATTTCTCCCTGTGAAGGGCACAAGTGGCTAAATGAGGCTGCTCTCAGAGTGGATTATCATGTCCATAGAACTAACCTATTAAGGTTAGTCTGTTCTCTGGTTGAGCACCTCTGTCTTTTGTTTTTTGTTTTAGCTACTATTACAAAAGACAGCACGCTGTCATTGATGCTAAATGGGGTAATACACAGTATGCAAACTTTTTATCAGGGCCATTTGGGTGATTTCTGTTATTATGATTTAAAAAGGAGCCAAACAACTATGTGATAATAAATGGCTTCATATGATCACTGTCCTTCAATAAAATATTATTTTTTGCTTGATCAATCATATTTTCAAAATAAATGCCAACATTTCTCAATTTCTGCCCGGGTATGCAAACCTTTGAGCACAACTGTATACATAGTAAATACATAGTACATTTGTGTTAACATTTGAATTTCTAAAACAAGTTAAAAAAAAACTTGTTTTATGCCCAGAAATCGGAGAAATACAGTTATTGCACTGCATTCTGGGAACCTTGGCAGGGACATGCAAATGTGCCCAAAAAGGCTACGCTCTTACAATGCATAACCATATGAAACATGGTTTCCCTTAAGCATATGCCCGCTGTATCAAACAGCTTTGAGCAAAGCTGGGGTTGGATTATACACAATGCTCAAGGGAAGCACATGTTTCATATAAATGTGGATTATTATTGGTTTATGTGTTATACACTTTAAAAATATATTTTCGCTACTGCTACTTATATGAACTTACTGGGAGGCTAAAAATGCAATTGATCCCAGCCATTTATCAGGAGTAGCTCTTTTATTTGGAAATGATGACTTACAGTAAGTAGCCAGGGGTAATACCTTTGCACTTGTTACTCTTTGTCAAACAAAACTCATAAATGTTTCTTCTGTACCCTCATAGAGAGAAAGACGAGCAGCTGACGCGACTTACAGAGCTCCAGAGGATGCAGGCACAGCAGGCCGACGTGGCCCTGGAAGAGTTCAAGCGGCAGGTGGAGGCCAACACTGAGAAAGTCTACTCTGAAATGAAGCAGCAGGTGAGGCGGTTATAGTGGCCGCCAGTCTTAGTTCTGTGGCCCTATCTGATCTTGTAACGCTGGCAGTACGTCCAAAGAGACAGGGATGCTGCCTAATAATCACCTCTATTGTAGCATGAAAGAATGTGAGCAACGGTTCATCTTGTAACAAAGCCACGCTTATAACTGTTTTATGAGAGCCAGCAGAGATAACGGGCTTTCTGAAGTTCCAGGCGCAACAATTAGATTTAGAGCTTACAGCTTTAAAACATCCAGAAACATGCTATTTTATTGTGGCCCAGGCGAATAATGTGAAATCTATTTCCCTGCATGTTTTTGATGTATTAATATAGTTCTTAGAGGTATATAAAAGTTTCATGGGTTATTATTATTTATTTGAATATATCTGATAGAGGAAAATTGTTAGTGTATGCAAACATTTCTTTTCATGAAAAAATCCCCAAATAATCATTAATAAACTTACCCTAAATTTTCAAAATGTATCTGGCAGTTGATTTTGAGAAGGAGTGCCCCTAAACACCCAAGCTTAAATAGCATAAAATGTATAGTTCATTGTGGCCAATCAGAGACAGCTACAACATTGTAGCAAAATATGGGATTCAGTCGTTGCAGCACAGCATTATGGGATTTGTAGTTGTTTGTTCCCAACACACACCTCTCTCCTCCCTGAACTGAAGCATCTTAGGCAGTACTGCTCTGGATCTGTGTTTTGTGCTGTTACTAGTTGGAAGATTAGTATGGGGTTAGGAAACATACTTGAATGCAGTCTTTTTATTGGTTAGTACGAATTGCCTATGTAAGCAACTCTGGGGGTGTAGAAACCATTTTTAAACAAAATAAATCTGTGTGTGTATAGAATGAATCAATGTAATGTGTGTTTCTGATATAAGACCTATGTGTTAGATTAGAAAAGGTTAAAAACTGTGAACTTCCATATACCTTTAAACCTGTCCTTAAATATGACATATAATATTACAAATGTATCCTTCTGATCATTAGACCAGTCCTGCTGTTTGTTAGATAATTGGATCTGACTTAAATAAATACCACACCCTTTCCTCCTCAGAGGCCCAGAAGAAGGATGCTTGAATCTATTGATACAAGAACTGTAAACACCCCTCTCACACATACACTTTCCACCAAAGTATCATGGATGCCTCCAGGTTCTTGTTCCAGAAAAAAAAGAAATATTTTTTAAAATTAAGACTTTTCCCAGACTCTTATTACTGTTTCAAGCTGTGGAGCTACATGCATGGTAATAGGTCAGAACCTTGTGATTGTACAATATATTCCAACTTTGTATAAATTTAGCTGACCACGATAGCAAAATATGTCCCACCTCCATCACTTAAATGCAGGATTTCCACACTATAGATAACTGACTTCTAAAAAATATTATTGAAATGATGAAAATGTGCGCTTTTAAATGCATGATAACAATTATTGGACTGCAATGTCTCTTTAAAGACTTGAAATTGGCCAACATGTTTTCATAAAAAATGTATAATATATATACATACTATGATGGTGGCAGATATTTGTTTTTGTTCTTAACAGGATTAGATTCCTGGGGAGAACCATCTAATCTGATAAGATCTCTATTCAGTTTCACTAAGTATGAAGTGCTCTTGATAACAGAACTAAATACAAGGGAAAAGGGAGGAAGATTGGGGGGAAAGAGACGGTAGGGATACAGGGGAGAGAGGGGCGGGAAAAGACACAGGGGAGAGAGAGGCAGGAAAAGAGACACAGAAGTGAGGGGGGGAAGGGGGGAGAGACAGGGGAGGGAGAGGGGGAAGAGACACAGAAGTGAGAGGGGGGAAGGGGGAGAGACAGGGGAGGGAGAGGGGGGAAGAGACACAGGGAAGGGAGAGGGGGGAAGAGACACAGGGGAGGGAGAGGGGAGAAGGGGAAGAGACACAGGGGAGGGAGAGGGGGGAAGAGACACAGGGGAGGGAGAGGGGAGAAGGGGGAGAGACATAGGGGAGGGAGAGGGGGAAGAGACACAGGGGAGGGAGAGGGGGTAAGAGACACAGGGGAGGGAGAGGGGGGAAGAGACACAGGGGAGGGAGAGGGGGGAAGAGACACAGGGGAGGGAGAGGGGGGACAGAAATATAAAATATTATTCCGTCATTTGTGCCCGACAAGTGGCTATTAATTCATAAAATACCAATTTACGTGCATTAATCCTCCAGAATATAAAGGAATTTAATAAAAAAAACATGTTATTATGAATACAGGAAAAACCCAGGGATACAACAGTTTGTGGTTTTCAAAGTCCTTGTAAAAAGAGTAGATGAAATGGGCCTAGCGGTTCTTATCTAGCTTAATATTCTATATTTCTATCTGCCATGAATTTTTCATATTTCCTGTAATTTGTTATCCCATTGTACAGAGCTGCAGAATGGGTTGAATCGTTATAAATAAATGATGATGATAATAACAAGTTAAAAAAAAACAATTTATATGTGGGCTTTGAGAGCTGATATGCAGTGGATAATAACTTTACAATGGCATAACATACAAGTATGGAACGAGTAACCATGGCAACCAGACATCCCTCAGAACTTAATGTAGATCCCACCTTCACCTCTTAACTGTTTTTGCTCAGTCTGTGTTTTTTTTGTCCTTTTTCTCCAGCTCTGTATCCTTCACAACCAATTGTGCGCATGGTGCAGACCCACAGCCATCTTTTCCCTGTGTGGATGGCCTTTTGTGTTTTAGGCAGCAGATAATGAAGTTTTATATACAAAGAGCTGTCATTTTCTTTTTGTGTCCCCTTACTCCGAGTGTGTCTTTGCCAGCTCTAAAGTGGGAGGATAAAACATTTCAATCCTATTTCATGCTGCTTATATCAGCGAACAAAGGGTTACTACAGAGCCTCTTCATTTCTTCAGAACGTGTATATTAGCGCTGGGAAGTTTATGGCTTCTAACCATTACTTCTTTATCCAAAGTACATATTCAAAGGGAAGCTGATGCTAGCTTTACTATTTTTAGTATCCAGCCATATTTCCACTAAAGTCATTCTGCACCATCACGTAGAGCAATCAAAATCAAGCAGGCATTTTTTAAAACCTTGTTCATTATGTTAGAATTATTTAAAGACTAGCGACTTGCCCGTCAAAAATGATGGCATAAAAATGTTAAGCCTCGCATTGCTGTTGTTTGCCACACAATGCGAGGTTCTCCCACCCCCCCCCCCCACCCCCAACTTGCGGGCCTCGCAATGAGCGCCTTTGGCCTCTCCCCCGTCGACTTTACGGGCCTTATTGCAGGCCATGTGCAAGCCCATAACCTTAAGAGCATTACAGACCAGTGTCTCTTTGCCCCCTTCTCCCTGCCCTGTTTTTTTCCCCCTTATCTCGCTCCCCTGTGCCTCCCCCACCCTCTCCCCTGTCTCTTTGGCCTGTCTTCCTCTGTCTCTCATTTGCCGTTTACGGGTTTACAAACATTTGTGGGCTTGGTGGTGGTTAAACCCGTAACTTTTTTCAAGCCCACAAGGCTTGAATCTTACATTGCTATGGCCCAAAGCATTGCGGGCTTGAAAATAAAGTTATGAGTTTAACCCCCGCCATTGTTTTCTAAGCCCGTAACTCAGCAGCCGTTGGGAGGACGCCAATTGAGTAGCAAATTAGCTTTCAACTTCACTTGCGTGTTCCCTGCCTCAGGGGGAGGCAGAGAGCCTGTAAGTGAGGCTGCAATTAATTTGCTATTCAATTGGCGTCATTGCACAACAAGCTTGCAAATCTGCATTAGAAAATATTTCATTTTATGCTTCATTTCGGTGTTATATTGATCGCAGGAATCAATGAGTTAATACATATCAGGCCACCCACATGGACTAGATCAGTATTGGCATTAATTTTATTATTTTCTACATTGTGGGATTGCAAGTCTGATCGCATATCGGACCTCGAAACGCTAATTGATGACTGTCTCATTTTCTATTGGCTGTTTTTAAATCGGGAGTATCGGCCTTGCTTAATTGATCATGATCACGTTCTGAAATGCTACATACGACTGTATGGTTTACGGGTTTTTGCTTTCGGCCCGTAAGTTGCGAGCTTGTTCAATTGAACCGCTCTGTAATTGTAGCAAATCTGAAGCCCACAGACATACGACCCGTACAACGCAATCTGCGGGCTTGTGATTGAATGAGGCTCCTAGTGTACCAAAACCCTATTATCGAATTGGCTTGCATCTGTTCTGTGACTTCTCCTGAACAGTAAGTGCGTGTGTACTTGTGCAGTGAGTAGTGGGCAGGTGAGTAATAAGAACCTAATAAAAACAGGGGAAGGTACGAACACTTCTAGCATAAGGGCAGTTCTAGTATAAGTGTAGGAGTTTAAATATAAGGAAGGAGTCCAACGAGGGAGAACATTGTAGTGCTTTATACATTTTTTTTTTACCCACTGTAATTATGAATCTGTCCAGTGGCAACCTCACTCAGTGTACATCCTGTCATATGTATGCACTACTGGAACAGATGATCCAGGGTCCATACCTCTGTGGCAGGTGTGAGCATGTTGCCTCTCTGGAAACTCAGATTGGAAAACTGAAGAGGAGAATTGCAGCACTTAGTGTTATTGCTCCACTGGAAAGGGGGTTGGTGCTCAAAGAGCACAGTTTAGCTGGGCCTAGCATGGAGGGAGGAGCTGGGGCTAGCGTGGATGCCCACAAAGGTAGTTGGGTTACAGTTACAAGGGGAAGCAGGGGGAACAGGAGCAGGAGGGAGGCCAGTTCTGAGTTGGCAAGCAATAACAGATTTGCCAGATGGAGTGAAACTTTTGGGGATGTCCATTCAGGAATGGCAATGCCAGATAGAGCTGTTCCCTCTAACAGCCGGGAGAACAATTCTACTGGAGGAGTGGGAGGGGAGAATAGGCAGAGCAACAGGCAGGTGTTAGTGGTTGGGGACTCTATTATTAGGAAGGTAGAGAGGTTGATTTGTCACCCGGATCCAAGCAATCAAACAGTTTGCTGTCTCCCGGGTGCTCGGGTTCGGCATGTTGTGGATCAGGTAGACAAATTATTGGGAGGGACTGGAAATGAACTGGCGGTATTGGTACATATTGGTACCAATGACAAAGTTAGTGGAAGATGGAGTGTCCTAAAGAATGATTTTATAGAACTAGGTAATAAGATGAAGGCAAGGACGTCCAAGGTAGTATTTTCTGAGATACTTCCAGTGCCACGTGCTAGCCCAGGGAGGCAGAAAAAGCTTAGGGAGGTTAATTTGTGGCTAAAAATGTGGTGCATTAAGGAGTGGTTTGGGTTTTTAGAGCACTGGGCTGACTTCTCACTTAGGTACAGTCTCTATAGCAGGGATGCATGGCACCTTAATAATGAAGGAGCTTTTGTTCTAGGGGATAGGATGGTAAAACGGCTGGGGGAGTATTTAAACTAGTAGGTTGGGGGGGAGGGACGAGATAGAAGTAATGGGGTAGTAAGTGGGTAAGGAACTTATTAACTAGTCATGTGGGAGAAGATGGGGGGAGGGGGAGTACAGCAAATAGGGAGATATTGTTAAGTAACTCAAGTACAGTGGCAGGCACTTCAGCAATACAGACTCATAACATAAGATGTATGTTTGCTAATGCCAGAAGCTTGCCAGGAAAAATGGGAGAGTTAGAATTATTACCAGTTAATGAGAAATGGGATTTAAGAGGCATTACTGAAACGTGGTGGGATGAATCTCATGACTGTACTGTTAATCTGGATGATTAAAACCTATTTAGGAAAGATAGAGGCAATGGTAAAAGAGGAGGAGGGATTTGTCTGTATGTTAAGCCTGAATTTAAGCCTTAAGTCAGAGAAGATATCTATGCTGGAACTAGCGGTAATGGTGAATGTTTGTGGAGTTAAATAGCGGAGCAGCAAATTCCAAAAGAATATTAGTAGGAGTATGCTATAAACCCCCAAATATAGCTGAAAGTGAGGAAATACAATTATTGTTACAGATTGGAAATGCAGCTAAGCACAGGCAAGTTCTAATAATTGGAGATTTTAATTACCCTGAAATAAACTGGATAAATGAGACCAGCAGTTCAGCTAAGGGGAGCAGGTTCTTGAGTACACTCAAGAGATCATTATCTGGCCCAGGTTATACAAGAACCTACTAGAAATGAGACTATCTTATATTTAGTTATCACATATAATAATATTGATATAGTATCAAATGTGGAAATAGGGCAACCTTTGGGAAACTGTGAAGATGAGTAAAAGACAAGCGTTTAAATTATACAAACAAGAGGGGACAGAGACTGCTTTACGCAAGTACTATGAAATCAATCAAGGCTTGCAAAAGGGGGCCTAAATTGGCTAAAATCAAAAATGAAAAGTTAGTTGCAAAGGAGAGCAAGACGAACCCTAAAATATTTTTTTAATATATTAATGGGAAGATTAATTAGTGACCAGGAAAAGGCAGATGAGCTAAATAGGTTCTTTTCTTAGGTATACACAAGGGAGGTACCAGTGGTTGGGTTACTGCAACATAATGGGGCTACACTACCTTCACCAAATAACTGGTTATCGTAGGAAGAAATCCAAAAGAGGTTGGAAAAAATAAATGTTAATAAAGCCCCAGGGTACTGAGGGAACTGGGTTCTGTAATAGCCAAACCATTATATCTAATTTTTCAGGATTCACTCAACACAGAGTCTCTACCAGATGACTGGAGAAAGTGAGAGGTGATACCTATATTTAAGAAGGGATCAAGAGCAAATCCGAGGAATTATAGACCAGTGAGTCTCAATTCGGTAGTGGCAAAGCTTTTAGAATGGTTAGTAAGGATAATATACAGGAATAGGTCTATTTAAACAGGATTATAAGTAGGAGCCAGCATGGATTTATGAATGATAGGTCATTTCAAACAAACCTAATTAGTTTCTATGAGGAGGTTAGTAGGAACTTGGATCAAGGCAACTCAGTGGATGTAGTCTTTTTTGATTTTGCAAAGGCTTTTGATACAGTGCCACATGGGAGACTATTGTGCAAACTAAGGGATACAGGAATTGCCATAGATATTTGCTTAAGGATTGAGGGCTTGCTAAAAGACAAGTGGGGTTCCTCAGGGCTCAGTATAAGGTCCCTTCATTTTTAACATATTTATTAATGACTTGGAAGTGGGATTGGAGTGTGGTGTCTCCATTTTTGCTGATGACACGAAGTTGTGCAAGGTAATTAAATCAGAAAATGATGTACTTTCCCTCCAAAGGGATTTGCATAAATTAGAGGAATGGGCATCTAAATGGCAGATGAGATTTAATACAAATAAATGTAAAGTTATGCATCTGGGAAGGAAAATAGCCATGCCATTTATAATCCTAATGGAGCTAATCTAGGGGTATCAGATATTGAAAGTGATTTGGGAGTACTTGTGGACAACCGCCTAGGTAACAGTTCATGTAACAGGTAAGCAGCATCTGCAAAGGCAAGTAAAATATCAGCATGTATTAAGAAGGGTATAGAAGCAAGGGAAGCAAATATAATTCTCCCACTATACAAATCTCTAGTACGCCCTCATTTGGAATATGGAGTACAATTCTGGCCACCACTACAAAAAAAGGACATTTTAGAGCTGGAAAAAGTACAGAGAAGGGCAGCAAAGCTAAAAAAGGGATTGGATTGGGCTAAGTTATGAAGAAAGACTAACGAAATTAAACGTATTTAATTTCTAGAAAAAAGGTGTCTAAGAGGGGATATGATTACCTTATATAAATATATCCAGGGTCAATAGAAGGCTTTGTCAAGGGAACTTTTTGTGACAAGGGGACATGCTTTGAGATTAGAAGTAAAAAGATTCCACCTTAAAGAAAGAAAAGGGTTCTTCACAGTAAGGGTGGTTAATCTGTGGAATTCTCTACCAAAGGAGGTGGTGACAGCGGATTCGATAGATAACTTTAAAAAGGGATTGGATACATTTTAAAATAAAAAGGGCATTAAGGGCTATCCTGGATAAATAGAGAGGGAGTATTGATCCAGGAATGAATTCCGATCGCCAGAATCTGGGGTCAGAAAGGAATTTTATATATTTTTTCCCTGTTGAGACAATTGACAAAGTTTCTCTGGGTTTTTTTTTTTCTGTTTGCCTTACTCTGGATCAATTAACAATAAATCCACATATTACAGATCAGAGGAGATATAAATAGGTTGAACTTCATGGACTAAAGTGGTTATGTAACTATTAATTCCTTAAGGTACCTCCGCCGTGGAAGGCTGACCTAAAGCTATACCCCAAGGTCTAACTGGATTCCCTAATAGATCCCTTATCTAATCACCTTTGGACATTAATTTAATCACAATAAAAACAAACCCCTTCAATGGGGTGGGATATCTGCACTTGTAGTGTTTGAAACATAAAAATCACCTAGAGAGATCGAAATCCTGACATACGTTGAGTCAGTAATCCTGACATCATCAGGGGTATTGATGATGTCATCAGGGGGACTGATAACGCCAGAGTTACAAATAAAGGATGATAATAATAAATAAAAAAATAATAATCAGGGGGACGGATGATGCCAGAGTTACTGACAAAATGTATGTTGTTGAGTTTCATTATTTAAGGCACTTTAAGTAATAATTTATTTTTAATGTATATCTATCAACGGTTAATTTTTATTTCCAATGTTTATTTGTGAGTTATATAGCATTCAAACTATTTGTTTACATGAAGTCCGTAGGAGTCAGGCTTATACCACACGATTTATTGAGTTTGTGCGGAAATTCTTAAATGTATTAAATTGACCATAAATTATATTTTTATATATTATCTTTGATTTATTAATAAGCTTCACATGTTTATGGGTTCATTGCCATTTGTAGGTTTCATGTAATTTAAAGCCATTGCTAAATCTTCAGAGTGAAGGAAACTGAGAAAGCCTAGCAAGGTTGTCAGATGAACACTCTTATAAAAATATGCATCAATTTTAAGCATTAAATTAGTTGTAGTTTTTTTTTTTTCACTTGGTTATTAGTGCTTTGTTTGATATTGAGCTGTACTGATAACTACATGTACCTTTAAGCTATTCTGTTTATATAAAAGTGTGTGACTGGCCATAATGAGTATTATATTCCCTCCAGGTGAACACCATTTTTGAGTACCAATATAAAAATACATTTTGAAGTAAAGCTTACCAAAGCGATCAATCTACTTCTTTTGCTATTGAAAACTAAATTAGTTAAATGTGTATTAATCACATTTTTCCAATCATATTAGCCCATATTATTGGTGCTGTTTCAGTTCACTAGCTATGTCACCAAAATACCAATAACCAAATAATTTTGATGTATCAACCTGTCTTTAAGTGCTTTGCTTTACTGGACTTTAAAGGGACATTATAATATTGGCCCTTTAAAAGTATATTTAGCATCTACTGTATCTTAAGTAAAGCACTACTAAGGCGTTCATGATGCTACATTCATCTTATACTTTAAATGTCAGTGATGTTTCTTATTAGAAGAACTGCTGAAGTGTCATCTATATAATGTGCTCCTTGTAAGAACTAGACATGGTAATTACAAAATGTTCTAGGCTGCAAAATTGTTCTGGCACATAGTTAAATGATTAAATGTGAGAACAACCCGTAGATTAACTTAACATAACTTTTAACCCTTCACCTCTGGCTCTTGGCGTACAGGTATTCTATAAATGTCCAATATTGAAACCCCCAGATACAAGTAGACTCTGCTAAATGACGGTATTTAAAAAAAAAAGTTGTTTTATTGATATTTTACACCGCTACCAATGTTGTTAATTAAATATTTAATCACAAATGAACTATTCCCCAAATTGCAGTGGTTATTTAAGAATTTAAACTGCAATCCGTAGATCTTTACGACAATTTCTGTTATTGCTGCACTTTATTTTGCTTAAGAGATAACTCAAACATGATATACCTTATTGAACATGTGTATTAAATTGTTAGCTAAGCATGACATCATAAAAGAAGGCTTGATAATCATAGCAAACAAGTAATACTCCTTTTGCTGGGTAGCTTGGACATTATATGAACATTGACAGAGCTTTGGACTGGGTTCTCTTTAACGCCAACAACCAGGATGTCCAAAAATGGAGTGGACTCTGTCATTTCCAGTTAGTATAATGATTACACCGTTTGTATCTGTGTAATTTTTGTCATGGTTTTGCTATTTAGCCGCCATCTGCTTTTTATTCCTTCCTTCTGTTTTGGTTATTAGTTGCAATCTGGTGTGGGTTAGATGGGTGGCAGATGTATCCTAAGATATTCCAGGTCTAATATGAAACAAGTTTGCTCTAGAAGGCCTTGTTCCAGGCATGACATTTACTGAGAACGTTTTGGCACCATAAATATATTTGTTAAACTGCTGAAGGCCAAGGGGCTAGGTGCTAAGGCTTCTTATATAAAAATATGTAGAGTCAATTTAAAAAAAGGGTGTGTGGGCCCCAATAAAAAAACTTCAAAGCAGCTAGTTGTGGAATGTCTTGGATAAATAATTGTATAAGGAAATTCACCAGCTTCAGATTGAGTTCAAACAGTTGGCTTCCTTTTAATCTAATTATGTTTAAATATGTAAGGACTGAAATACAATAAAATATCTCTCTGCTAGGAACTTATACCACATACTTCTGTATTACAAGGCAGCAATCCATTAAAGGATTTACTTTTGCTCCTCTGAGCGCCTTTGGCGCTCATCACAAAGACATAGATATATATGTCCGATTTTTTAAAATATTAATTAATTAGTTAGTTAATTAATATACTTTACCTATTTGCAATTTATATATCCAGCAATGAATAGCCTGAAGAGCTAAGTATCTCTTTTTATTTCCCTGCAGCATACAATGTACAGTTGGACTGTTGCTGCCCTGAGGAGAAAGTGTCATTAATGTCTCAACTGTGCATTAGAAATATGCTGTGTGCGCAACGGCAAACCGTTGGTTTAGTTGTGAAAAGGTCAATTTCAGATTTGTAATGTTATTAGTTGCAAGTTAGTGTAAACTGGTTTCGTTTGTCTGTGTGCTACGCGGCTCGCAAGCATTTTCCCTGCTTCCTGTGTATTTTTGTATCTTGTACGTCCCTGGCAAAAGTCGTACGTGCATGGCGGTGTTTTGCGCATTTCGGGGTCATGTAGCCTCAGTTTTATTTTTTCGGCCGCCATTTTTTTCTTGTTTAGCCGATTTTCAAGTTTTAAAACTCCTTAAATTCAACTTTAATTAGCAAGCAACCTCACTGTCCGATGTCGTGCCTGTCCCCCCATGGTGTGTGTGATTTTTTATTTTTTGTATTTTGTAGTGTTTTTGGATGTACGCGTTTCGGCCTTTAACTTCGTATTTTGGTAGAAAATGAGTGGGGCTTTGTTTCTGGAAAGCAGGGCTTGCATTCTTGGATGCACACAGCCTTCATCTAGTCAGTCAGCTCAATTATCTGTCAACGTATCTTTATCCCTTCTCCACCACCCCTCCATCATCTGATAGATAAAAATAACACATGCTTATGATCCATTTCTCATTAGGTCATGTATTAGACAAAATTGATACCTCTATTCATACAGAAACATCTACAATTCAGATTTTTGCTTAAAAATAGAAAATTATGTCCATGACTTATACAAATTCTAACTTTGTTTATAACATGTTTCACAATTTTGTAAATTATAGTGGTCGTTTAACTACACATTATTATTATTATTATTATCTTTATTTATATCGCGCCAACATATTCCGTAGCGCTGTACAGGGGTTTAGTACATGGCAAAAAACAAACTTAACACCTTAAAGAATGGAGGGCCCTGTTTTTGAGCATATAATCAAATGTACATAGTGCTTGTTTCCAAGACACGGACACACAATTGAAAACTCGCAATATGCTGGCTCATTAGTTGCTGGTAGATGAGAACTGGTTGGTGCCAATAGATAAGACTGGATAAATTAATAGATAATATTAGTTTGCTTGATAGAGCTATGAAAGTTAGGTTCATAAGAAATAAATATAAAGAAGTTTAATAGATGGTTTAGAATGGTAAAAAAAAGCATTAACAGATCAATAAGTAAGAGGCATGGTCATGATAGGACTGGATCGATGGACAGAACTCTATCCTAGACATAATGCCTATGAAAAATATGTGGATAAATAAGGATATACACATAAGACTGATGGTGACTGTTAGACCTTTAAATCAGATTTTGTAACATATGGCCATTCCTCATCTCACATCCATATTTTCATTAGTGCTCCTCAGTCAGACTTACATGCCTTGGCATGGTTTAGATGATTGTACAGTGGCTATAAATAGCAAGGGCAAGCTTAAATCATTATAATTTATTTTCCTAACCAAAGTTTTTGGGATCATTCACTTGATAACTGGCACTTCTCACACAGTTATGACTGGTTCATTCATAAAAAAAAAGCCATGTGGTGCACGCCAGCTTCCTAATGTTTAATGCAAGCTCCTTGGTTACTGCTGTTTTAAATAACATACATCATATAGTAGTCTGTGTGAGAATGAGCTATGCGTGAGAACGTGGCTTCAGCAGTTGTGTCCTGCCATCCACACCTGCTAAACACTTTAGTGCACATCCTTGAGACAACCGTTTTATTAAATATAACATAAGTGATCCTTTCTTTTCTACAGATGGACAAAGTGGAATCTGACCTCTGTCGGTCAAAATCGATGAGAGAAAAGCAATTTAAGGAATCCACCTGGCAGCTTGAGGAGCTCAAACAAAGCTATGAGCAGAAGGTGAGCATGAGCATACATTGTTTTGGGACGGACTTAAAGGACCACTGGAGGTTCACAAAAACTTCACATATTTTTGAAGTATGTAACAAATTAGCAACTGAAGCGGCTATAAAAATCATGAACATGAAAGCATTAAACAATCTCAAGTTTAGCAGACGCACTTGTATCATGGGCACTTCCATCTTAGATAGCTAGTACATAGCCTAAGGTTGAGGGCTATCGTGCTGGAGCTTATTCTCTTTTCAGCCCTATGGTCAAGTGTCGCCTTGTAGTGGCAATCTTTTAACAGAACTAAATAGAGATATCTGAAAACACAGGTTTCTAATGTCTGACACCATTAAAGCAAAATTAAATACAATGGTTAAAAATGAAAGATGGTTATTTATTTGAAAGTTTCTAAAAAGATTTTGCTTAATACTAATTCAAGTTCTTCCAAGGAACATACTTTAAATTTGATTTATGATTTATTTAACTTGCTTTTACTACAAACACTGCTCTATTAGAAGGTAAAATGATTACCTTCATCTCATAATTGATCTCCATGTGATGCTTGTTTCCAGATTATACATGTACTATTGTGCAGTTAAAGGGAAGCTGAAAATAATTCAACAAAAATATGTTTTAATAGTTCTTAAAAAAAACTTTTTAAACTTTGATTATTTAAAAAAGGTAATATACAGGCTGAAAATGTTATTACATTATGGTATTTTAGAATTATTATTCTTCCATTTACAAACGGCACAGATTTCTCTGGTGGGTTTCATAAACTTGCTGACAAAGTGTCATAATCTTTATGTGTAGAGAAACATGGAGAGGCTCAGTCATTAGTCTAACGAAGATTGAATCCTCCATGTTTTTCTATGGAGAAGGTTTTATTACTATTAACTACCAGTGTTAGAAGACTACTGCATGAGTCTGCAATGCTTTAATGGAAAGGGACTGATCAATTGAAAAATCCCTTTAAAAAATATTTTTTTCAGATTTCCGATTTTAAAGGATTTGCTATGACCTGTTTTATTAAAAAAAACATATTAAAGGGATACAGCTGTCATCGATTTTTGCGTATGTTGGAGTTTGGGTATATTTTATCATTATATTTTGATTTGTTGTAAAGTGGTAGATTTCATCAACACTGCTCTACGTCATTAAACAGAGCATGAAAAACATAATGAAAAAGCTTTTTGATTTTTCTTGAAATACAGTGGTCGTTTAAAGAAAATCTGTCCAATAAACCATTGTTTCTCATCAGGCAATTAGAGGCTCCGAAACGTATCAAGTATTAATTGCCTCCATCCCAACGAATCATAGTTGTTACCAAGTTCTCTATCATTCTTTTTCTCTCAATGAAGTATTCACAGCTAGAAAGATGACATCACTTATTTTTTCTGCTTTCCAAGCTACGGTTACACAAACGTATTCTGAGCTCAGCATGGAGTTTGCAGACCACACACACCTCACAGCGAGGACCTTGTTTGTGTTATGTCCACTTTCAGTTCACAAATGGGCAGCAGTTATTTTACTTTTGGAATGTGTGGCTCAGACATAAACCTTTTGTGGGGGCCTTTAAAGTGTCATCCACTCCCAAATGCCCATATGGGACCCGATATGACTGATGGCTAGCATATTTCCACTAGGTTTACTCATGGTGGGGGTTTATATATCTATATGGGCATGACTAGGTATTTTTATGTTATCCTGACAATCTGTGGAGTCATCCCAGTTAGTCATTAGGTTGTTAAGATGCTGTGTCGTTGTTCATTGTATGTAGTTTGTTTCACTACATTTAACTGTATAATGGAATATAATTATAATTGCATTTTATAAACAAAGGGACACGAAAAGTATTTAATAACAAGCTATAGTCTACTTTGGGGTCCCTAGGAGAAGATCGGATAGTGAACCTTATATTCTTTACTTTAAATTGGCGTTTACATACCTTATACTATGCTACTTGAAGAAAAAAAAGTCTAACTTGATTTTGTCTTCTGATGGAGGCTTAATAACTTAAGATCTTGCATGTTGGCCATGCCCTACATAGTTGCACTATTTGCCCTACCCAGTATGCCAGTGGATTGCTAATTTAATGGAGGTTCATTTGATTATTTGTTAACTGATTAACAATACAATCAGTGTTTGAATAAAAATATCAATGTAAGTTTTAAAACTGCAATTTCAGCGGATATGCTTCCTTTCACTCCATACCAGCCGTCCAAGACATTTAAAGTGATCTGCCCTGGAAGCTTTACTGATATGAGTGGTCACTGCAGTCAAACCTAGGTCTGTAATAGAAACAAATAAGGTCAGCCTCCTGTCGATCTGCTCCCATTTATTGAACATATAATAGAGGATGGAGTGACTGCTAGTTTCTGAAACACAAACATTCAAATGTCGGTTTAAAAGCTACATATGCTGTTAATATTGCTAATACGTTTCTAAATAAATACATGAAATCCTATTGAACGGCCATTACAGTGACCCTTTAACTCATTTATGAATACATGTATACTAAAGCCATAAGGTTAGGCAAGAATACCCAAAAAGGCCAATAATAATTTTATGGCGCATCAGCGTCAGTCAAAAGGAATACATAGAAGACTAGTAATTGTATATGTTATGCTGTTGTTTGTGCAAAATTGGCTGACTTCTGATCATTCCTTTTTCAAAAATGTTAATTCTTAGAAGTATTTAATCACGTGTTCTCACATTATGTTTAGATAGATGATTGGCCTCATCAATGATGTCAGCAATGCATTTTTGATGGATTTACATGGATTAAACAGATTGTGAAATGATGGGAGGAGTAAATATATGTTGTCCACATATTTAACACACAATTTGTATTCTTTAAGACATTCAATAACTTATTTATTGTATTTGCTTTATAAATATATACCCACACATGCATCCTAATGCACACAGACCTTTTAAAAAGCAAAGTCAACAACACATATTTTGTACTGGATTATTGTATGATTTTTCCAGGAAAAATTTAAAAAAAAAACCTGCCACATCATTAAACCCATGTATGTATCTTGGACAATTTGCCCTGTAAGGTTTCTTAGATTGAACCAACATGTTTTACACATAAGTTGTTCTCTGCAAACCACCTCCCCCTCTACATTGAGACCAGAAAAGGAACATCAACCTTGCATTGGAACCATCAAAAGCTCTTAATCTAATGCCAATATATTATATTTTCCTAGGAAAGTGTTAAAAATGCCTATAATGAATGCAGCTATTTCCTATGAAGCCCGAGATATTGAGCGCTTCATCTTAGATCACACGTAATTTAAATGGTTCCGACAGCAGATAATCCCATATCTGCTTTAATATCCCTTCGATATATATCAAAGTAAACACAAGGACGAAAATATATGGCGACCAGATAACAACTACTGACAATTCCACCATGAAATTCGATAGAAATTTTCTTTTTTCTTCTGTTACGTTTTTTTTTCAGACTAAAAGATGCTAGTTCACATGTCACTACCCCGACGTGCAGATAGTCTATTGGGTTCTCTTGCCTATAAAGGGAAAGCCCCAAGCTCCATCATATATTGCAAAGCGGAACAAACACATCCAGAAACCAGTCCTGCAGCTTTAATGTAAGGTCCGTGTTTCTCCTCCACACGACAGGATCAAGTTTTGAACAGCCTGCTTTTTTTTAAAACCGAGGATTCTCACGCTAAAATAGAAAGAAGTGGTCTCGATAAAAAAAAGCCTTTTTAATTTCCCTTCTTTCCAAAATCCACCAAAACTGAAGAAAAATCCAAGTGACTGTTCATAGCAGCTGTGTGGCCTGGAGTTTGCTGGGGTAGCTGGCTTCCTGCGGTCTCTATTCATCACCTGCTTCAAAGACAGCCTGGCTGGTTGCAGACTGCAGGCCAGGTAGGGTGCCATTGTATGCAGTCTGGGAGGATTAGTATCAAAGCAGGAGCAACCAGGGCCTCAGTCTCGGACCGCCATTCAGACATAACCGGGAGAAGCTCAGACTAGCCGAGGTCACAGTATCCAGTGTTAGAAGGACTGGGAAAAGATCTTGAGAATAGAATGCTTTTTAGGAAACCATGGCGCAAGCTCTAAGAACAGCAGGTGTCCTACTGCATCACGTACATCTCTTTATTTCGCTATACAGTAGCTGACAACGAGATAATAGAGCTTTGTTTTTCTAATTATCTTGCAAAAATAAAAAAGACAACTGTACTTTCATTGACATAGGTCAGCATCGAGCTAAAAGCTTTCTTTTTCCAACAATAAAGAAATGTATAGGAAAAAAAGACAGAAGGTTTTCTATTTTTATTTTATTTTTTTTGGTCACACATTTCACAATGGAGCTGAAAGTATTAACCATTTATAATCCATTTGTGGTTAGCAGCAGGGTAGAATTCTGGAATTGTGGTAGAAAGCGCATAGCGCGACATGGAAAATTATTTCACTGTGTTTTTCAGGCGCCAGCTATTAGATTTTAGTGTTGTCATTTGTATTTAGCACAGATGGGTTGTAAGAAAAGGCGGTGTGGGTCCTTAAACATGTAAAGTGACGTAGGATAATACTGACGTAGCATAATATTGCGTTGATCACATTAGTGAACATGTGTATGTATATAATGTTTTTGGAGGGGCATGTGGAAGGAGGTGGTTGGAAGGGGGGGGGGTTTGGTCGGGGCAGAGATGAGCCTCTGCATGAGTTGTCATGGCGACAAGGATGTTCAACTGATGAACTATACTCTCCATTGTCCAATCAGATAGTGGAGCTCAAGCTGGAGCATGAACAGGAGAAGACATACCTTTTCCAGCAGCACAACACGGAGAAAGAGGGAATAATCAAGCACCATGAAGAGGATATCGATAGACTAGAGACGCAGCTAAGGAATGCAATGTCGGAACATGAGAAGAAGACCCAGGCATTGAGACAGCGAGATGCGCAGGTAACCAATAACAATGTATAGTAAGTCGCTGTCAGTTGGCAACATATACCTCATAATATGCCATAGAGTTAACGGTATACATTGTTGGCCCGACCATTGGAGAAAAGGTTAATGTGTATGTCCTTTTGTGAATACATATCTTCATTATTTTGTTTTAATCAGTAATGCCAAGCATATACACCCGCTGTTATCTCTGACGTTTGACTGTTGTTTCCTCTTCCCCTCTATGGGCAGAACACATCGGTTTCTCATCTCCCCTCCCTTCCATACTGTGTCTGAAATTTCAAATAGGAAAAACTGCAGGTAGCCAGATTAAGAGTCCCATGGTGCGTTGATAGTCTGCCTCATTTTCTTTTATAATGGATTCGCTTGGTGGGGGGCAATACAGTGCGCACTTTCCCTCTACAAAACCATCTGCCTCCGTATCCTAACCCTGAAATTAATGTGAAATATCGGTCTTGTTTGTGTTATGTTCCTGTATGCACACCTCATGGATCTCTGCAGGTAACTACGCCTTGAACTGTATCATTACCTATATCGGCAATTTGCACTAGCCAACCCATTCTATGGTTCATATGTTCCGCCTTGACATACCCCGTTGTTTTATAACAGTTTTGTTATAGGTCTTGTTTTACTTACACACTTGCCCCTCCCAATGTCCATCTGTACGATCCCCGTTGGAAGCCGTTTTGCAAAATAACCCCCAGCTGTGTTATCGTTTAATTCCTCAGATATACAGATAAAATGTGCTGTCAGCAGGAAAAATAACCTTTATTAGTTTAAAACTGATAAATGAAATACCCCCCTTCTCATTTTTCATTGTTTGTCGAATCCTATTTTGGCAGTGAAAGATAGAGGCCTATATGAAATATCCTATAAAACACACTAAATAACAATTGTGGGTGCGTTTTAGCGATAAGCAAGGTCTGTAGCTTCATTTCCTTTGAAGATCGCATTAGCGCACCACAGCTCTATTTCTTTAAACCACATATTGCATCTTTTGATATGGCTTCAGTACCAAAAAATGTAAATAAGACAATACATAGATTGTTTAATGTTTTCATAAATCATCGTTGCAATCTCTTGTCAAATTTTTTATTCATTGACCAATTTGTAGCCAACTGCAAAATAATTTTTGTTGTGTTCATTGTACCCATTTTGTATTCAGACAACCATATTATTTTATAAATATCAAGCTACACTTCATCGTTCACTAGCCATGAGAGCCTGGGCTTGTACTTTTTGTTATCTTGATACCCATCCCAGTCACTTCAAAAACCACCATACATGTTGATTTCCACCAAATAAAACTTGGTTTGCCACCAGAGTCGTACAGTCAAAAATGATTGTATTCTGCCCAACCCGTCTATTAAAATCAATCCTATTACATTTTTGTAAAGTTTAGCAACATGGAATTACTATTAAATCGGGATTGGTGGTTTCCTGTCTTTCAGTACACTTGGACAGGCTTCCATTTTAATCCAATATTTTATTGTTTGTAGGTCAGAATATATGTAGGCATGATCTTGTGTTTTGATTTTTTCGTTGTTGAAAGAGAAGTGATTGCAATTTTCAAGCCAAAAGTGTAATCTAAATAAGCCTCCAAGATCTGGCGCATTACATTAAAAATATATTGGTTCGCTATCTGGATTTTTGTTTTCTGATTATGCCTTCATCTTGTTGAAAATAGACAGGAGAATTACCTGCCAACAGTCCAACTTATATTTAGGAGATAACGCCATTATCCCACCTAACTGCTCAATTGTTCTCCTTTTGAAATGGCTTTCACATTTTGAAGGGCAATACCACCTCTCCCACCCAGACACGACATCCCTTTTTTGTTTTCCCACTTCCTTCTGATGTCTTTTCTAAGGATTTTGGAGACATAGATCATGATTGTATGTATGGAATAGTGGTGGATTTAGAAGTCTATATCAAATAGATACAATTTTAGTGAATATCAGTTACAGCAGTTTCCATTTCTGGACACTTAAAAGGTTTGTATCTTCTGTACTAAATATTTGATATTGTCTATATATCTGGGTTTACAATCTATTCAGTGCAGGTACGAATGATGTTAATTTAGCGGTATTTGAGATGAATGTCTTCTGCTGTCAATTAGAGAGACCATTGGTGACGACTGTGATATGCACAACCCTCCACCGAAGAACATCATTTTATTTCAATATTTTTTGTTTTGTGGAAAATAACTGAAGACTGTAAAATAATGTATAGATGTTAGTCACATAGATCAAGGACCATATTAATCACATATTATAATTGTCAAACTGCAATTTGTTGTCACACTTGCGAGCCTCACAAAGCAAGGCAAGCCTTTGAGGCATTGAAGCCTTCCAAGCTCGCAGGACTTCAGCAGTGAGCGCCAACGGTGCTCATTGCCCTGCTCGCCTCACGAAGTGAGCAGTTGAGGCATTGAAGCACGTGGGACTTAGGCTGAAATGAGCAATTAAGCAGCCGCGCAGCACTTATGCTGGCGCTCATTGCAGCCAGTGGCCACGTCACACGAATTTAATACGAATTTAAAGGCTGACCCACAGAAATCGAAAAAGAAGAAAAAAATAAAAACACATTCACACACAGCACAGGGTGAGAGCCAGGAAGCCTGGGAGTGAGGTTGCAAATGATTTTGAGCCTTATTTGATTTGTTTCGTCACTCGAAAATCGGCTAAGCGAGAAAAAAAAATGGTGGATGAAAAAAGTAAAAAATTCTGAAACTGTATGAAAACGAGGCTATGCAAAGCCAGACACTTGCGACTTAGAAAATACACGACGGCAAAGACCGTAACACTTACACGAACAATGCCTGACCTGCAGGACTTTGAAAATAAAACAAACGGCAGTCAGCGCCCCACAGAAACAGTCAGCAGACACACAGAAGATAAACACACAGGGAAGGCACAGAGGGGAGATGGTGGAAAGAGACACATGCCATTCCCAAGCACAAGACTTGCAGGTTAATGAACCCTGCAATGAGCGGCCGGTACAGTAGGCGGGAGGAAAGGTTTACAATGAGCGCTGAAGACACCTTGTGTGGCAAACAGCATTGCCTGGCTTACAATTTTATGCCCGTCATTTTTTGACGGGCAATTCGCTAGTTAGTATTATAATACCTTATTTGTAGAGCGCAAGCAGAGTCCATAGCACTAGAGATAGAATATACGCATGGATTATATTTGGACATACATTTAAAGACAGTAAAACAAGATTGCCCATGTCATACACATTAGAACAAGGGATAAGGGTCCTACTCTTGTGAGAGCTTATAATCTTACAGGTAATTTTACAGATAATAGGTAGAGACTTAAATGCAATGAAGTGAGAGGTGAAACATTGTTTCAAATTGTTAAGGCACTAAGTAGTATGCTTCTTTGAGCAGGTGATCTTTTTAGCAAGTATTTGAATATCTGAGTACTAAGGGAGAATGTAAGAAAGCGAGGTAGGGAATTCCAAAGTGTGGATGATATTCTTGAAAATCCCTGTAGAGAGCATGGGAGGAAGTGATGATGGAGTATGAGAGCCATAAATCATGAGCAGAGTAGAAATGGTGATTTGGAGACAAGACTTGAGATACACTGAGATGCTGTGCTGTCTTGGGTTTTGTAAATTAGGCTTATGATTTTTAATTTTATCCTTGATACCAAGCCAGTGTAGGAAGTGGCAGAGGGGAGAAGCAGATGATGATGATAGTTGGGTGAGGTGGGTGATCATGTTTACACAGCAAAGCGTCTGGGTTTCCAATAGGCCATAACATTGGGAAATAACCCATGGATAAAATATCTTAATGTCTGACACTTGGAATGAGCTAACTTGGCAAAATAAAGTAAATGTTTTAAATTATTGCTGCTGGATAACAAATATGTGGTGTTTTGCTAAGTGTAGAAGAGGAGTTACCACTTCCTTTATTTTTACAGGGAAGCTGTAGTGGTTAAACTGGAAAGTGATCATGGCCATTTAAAAGTTGTGAATTATTTCTACTTTTTACAATTCCATCTGAGTGCCTCTAGGGGGGTTACCATGTTGGCCTCTGTCATTCCTCCTATCCTTCAGAGCATGTCACTGTGTGAGGTGGATGAAAGGGAAACTGGGAATCTCCACATTGTATCTTCTAAGGCATACAGCAAAGCTTGCGTTACGGTGATGGGGTGCAACTTCTATTGCAGGAGCTAGAACCTCATGGATCAATGGGAAGCTGCTGGCTAAGCTATGTGTATTGCTGTATGCAATATGGAGATTCACAGCTTGCTGCCTGCACACCTCACCCAGTTATAACTTCTGTGGGATGTGATGAGTGAGAGGCATGAATGAGCCATGACATAGTTTTTAAAGTTTAAACACCTCTTATCTAGATCAATAATGCAATATATAGACATGATGATATTTCATTTTCGATTTACCAACTTGCTGTGAATATTTTCTGTACTTGGGATCATTAGCAACACTTTACATCACAGCTTATTAGTTAAAATGTTTAAAAAGCTACTGTACGTTTCTTTCTATTTTATATTTTAAATAACCATGTTTGATCATCGGTAAAATTATTTTCTATAGACAAAGAAAGTAAATTAAAAAACATTTACATTGATTACATATGCAGTATTTTTTTCCTGCAGGTATACATTTTCTTTTGTCAGGTTATGGTGTTATTTTCCCAGGAGAGTGAGCAACATTACCCTTGAGCGGACATGCGTCTCCTCCCACATTGGAAAGTTGATCAGCAGAAACAGATTTTAAAATAGAGCCTATATTATGTATGTTATGTATAGTCTACATATAGACTGGACTATAGTAGCTATTTAATAAAAAAAAGCAAGATATATATATATATATATATATATATATATATATATATATATATATATATATATATATAAATGATACTATACGCTGCTAAAACAAATTCATAGATAAAAAGGATTTGCTAAAAAGCTCATTACAAAACTGTATTTGGAGGTTCTTGCTTTAAATGCAGGAGGTTTCTGATACTGAAATTTCACTAATGAGCATTTCCTCTAAAATCCTTCTTTGGTCCTGAAGATATGCTGTAGATGTTTAATTATTTCTGGTTTTACTTATTAAAAGTGGAACGTTTTTAAAATGATGAAAAAGAAAGTTAACCCCAGCTACATCGCCAATCTCTAATTTGCCTTGACTGAGCAGAATCAAACAAAAACTCCAAAATATGCTAAAGATGTAAATTTGCTTAAAACAAGATGGATAAATTAGGCCCCCCAGTAATTGGAAGGTCATCCAACTAGAACTATGGAGCCATAACAAATGGGTTTTAAAACTTTTGTTAAAAAACAAGGTAGAAACATGTTATTTAAAGTCTACAGGACTAGTACTGATTACTGTCCAAATCATTAGCCTTTCAATGACATCTCTGAATATTAGTCAAGGAGACTCGTAATAACTCATATTAACAAATGAAATCTTAAGTAGTACACTCAAAAGACAACTTCTTATTAACTTAACCAGAAGCAGGATGGTGTTATGGTAAATGTGGCACCCATAGTCTAATAGAGAATAAAGGTATACCTGGAGAGGGAATGTTTCCTATAGCTTAAAGTTATATACATTGTATTTTATAACTTCTAAGAAGCTCTCAGAGTAACAGTTTCTTACCTTGGGGAACCATCCCCATTCTTCCATTTTTACCTTATGAGAAGTACCATCTTGAACAGCTGTAATCTAAAGCCGCAAGCAAGGGGCTTCACCATCCTAGTGTCTCGTGCTACTCATGCACACAGCATGTCACTGTCTGTTAATGGCATGAGTCACAAGTAATGTGATGAACCTCTCCTGTAGCCATGGCTTTAGGTTACAGCTGTGCAATTTGGCACCTACCATGAGGAAGAAGAATGGGGGTTCCATACGGAGAGAATCTGATACTTCCTTCATTGAAGTAGGGAAGTGTACATTTTATGTCATAATTACACTGAGAAGGCATAAGTTAGAGTAAGAGTTAAAACATTTATATAAAACAAAACAAAAAATGCCTAAAGAGTCCCACTGATCCAGGGTCTATCATCATTTTGCTCATGAGGTCATACAGAACATTTATCTCATGGCAATGTCACACATTACAATTTCATATCGTTTCCCACTGATAAATTGGATACATTCATCAATAAGCTAAATTATCACATATAATAGTTGTGGACCAAGAACGTTGGTCACGTTTGTGGCATTGTCACACTTTGCAGATTAATAATATTGTTAAAGGGTCTTTGTAACAAATTAATACATTAGCAGCTATGAAAGACAGGAACATAAAACAACTTTTTTAGAAAAAAATTGTATATTTAAATTGAAATGGAAGGCAAATTTTTCTATCATGCATTTTAACTTTTTTTTTTCTAATTTAATTGTTTTTTTTTTAAAAATTACAAGACTTGTTTAAACTTTTTGGAAACGAACAGGAAATTCCCCTGTGTGAGCAGACCGTATGCACGACTCTAGGTCATGTATGTCTCATAAAGCTATATTGATGCACATTGGCTGATAAGGACAAACCCACAAAGACCGTTATCCATTCAAATCAGTATATTCTGCTCCAGGAGATTGATTTAAAAAAAAAAAAGACACACTGTTCAAATGCTCTCTTTCTGATGTAACAAATAATAAAATACCTTAAATGGCCCTTTAACTGACTCTGCTCATGTCATCGTTGGATTCCATCTTGGTCTAGTCCAAATCCATAGGATAACCCTCCCCTCTAGCCACTAGTCTGTCCTCTAAGGATTTTTTTTATTTAAGAAGAAAGACAAAATGGCATCATTGAAACAAAATGTAATACAATAGTTAAATATTAAACACTGTAATTATTTATTTTAAACAGTGTAAAACTATTGTGTACATTAACAAGTCAGGTTCTTTAAAACCGCATACCATAAATGATTTTTCTTGTTTAGTTGTGTCTGACACTCCGTAACCCTATGGAGGCACATGTCAGCCACAGTCCCTTTGAGATCCCTCAATCTCATGCTCATTTCTTTAATTACCTCATCTATCCATCTCTGCCTGAATATTTCAGCTTTAGCCTTATGATCAAACTTTCCAGTGAATAGTTGGACTTGATTTCCTATAATATTCATTTATTGGATTTTCTTGCAGTCCAAGGGACTCGAAACCATTTTCTCCACACCGCAATGCAAAGGCGTCAATTCTACGACGCTCAGACTTCTTTAGGGCCCAGCTCTCACATCCGTATGTTACTACTGGGAATACCATAGTTCTAATAATACAGATCTTTGTTGATAATGTAATATATTTGCTTTTTAATAGCTTGTCCAGACTTGACATAGCTTTTTCTTCCCCAGAATAAAATATTTTTTTAATTTCATGGCTGTAGTCACCATCTGAAGAGATCTTGAAAGAGATTTCTGTTTGCCATAAGCTTTGTCTTTTTAACTTTGACATTGGAGTGGTATCATTTGCATATCTAAATACGCTTACTTATTGTCATTGTGGTCGCAAACACTTTTTTAGAGGACCACTGATAAATTACTGACCGTCTTAGTGGGCTACTACATGTCTATATTTGTGCCAATTTTATAATGTCAGAGGTAGTATGGTTAGCTTGTCAATACCAGACATCTAACAAGACTGTGAGTGCAGACCAGACAATCCAAAAATGCTGTTGACAATTACCTTTCTAAAACTATTTTTCCTTAAATTTAAAATGTAATAGTTTTTTGCTTTTTGTATCACCTCCTATATAGGTAGTTGTTAAACATTAAGAAAGCTGTGCAGATTACAAAAGCCATACATTTAAATTGATAAGGTGAATATTTAAAGACATTTATATATACTTTGTGGCCTTATAATAATAAGACCAGATCCAATAGTGCTAGGAAAATGGAAGGAAAAATAAAGAATGGATAGCAGAGGATGAGTGGTATAATATAAACAACAAACATGGCCTTGCAAGAGCTCAGAAAAGCAGTTGCTGACAGAACTGTCCACAAGGTGATGAAGAGTGGGACCCTACTGAATAACAAGAAGTCATATTAAATGAGTGAGTATAAAGAGAACTAAGTAATCATACAAGACTTGGAGGCTCAGGGATAATATACATTTAATTGTTGTTTAAATGTTTATTAAAATGTATTCAGAAGAAAAAGATATACAGTGCCTTGCAAAACTATTCACCCCCTTGGCATTTTTCATGTTTTGTTGCCTCACAACCTGGAATTAACATGGATTGTTTGAGGATTTGCATCATTTAATTTACACAACTTTGAAGATGTTTTTTTTTTTTTATATTATTATTGTTAGGCAAGCTACAATGAGGACAAAATAACAGAAAAAGTCAATGTGCATAACTATTCACCCCCCCCTAAAGTTAATACTTTGTAGCGCCGCCTTTTGCGTCAACCACAACTCCAAGTCGCTTTGTATAAGTTTCTATGAGCTTGCCACATCTTACCACTGGGATTTTTGCCCATTCCTCCTTGTGAAACTGCTCCAGCTTCTTCAAGTTGGAGGGTTTGCGCTTGTGAACAGCAATCTTTAAGTCTGACCACAGATTTTCTATTGGATTGAGGTCTGGGCTGTGACTAGGCCATTCCAACACATTTACCTATTTCCCCTTAAACCACTCAAGTGTTGCTTTAGCAGTGTGTTTGGGGTCATTGTCCTGCTGGAAGGTGAACCTCCGTCCTAGCCTCAAATCACGCACAGGTACAGGTTTTGCTCAAGAATATCCCTGTATTTAGCATCATCCATCTTTCCCTCAACTCTGAGCAGTTTCCCAGTCCCGGCTGCTGAAAAACATCCCCACAGCATGATGCTGCCACCGCCATGTTTCACTGTGGGGATGGTGTTCTTTGGGTGATGTGATGTGTTCGGTTTGCGCCAGACATAGTGTTTTCTTTGATGACCGAAAAGTAAAATTTTAGGCTCATCACACCAGAGCACCTTCCATACATTTTGGGAGTCTCCCACATGCCTTTCCGCAAACTCAAAACGTGCCATTTTGTTTTTTGCTGAAAGTAATGGCTTTCTTTTAGCCACTCTGCCATAAAGCCCAACTCTATGGAGCGTTCAGCTTATTGACGTCCTATGTACAGATACTCCAGTCTCTGCTGTGGAACTCTGCAGCTCCTCCAGGGTCACCTTAGGTCTCTGTGCTGCCTCTCTGATTAATGCCCTCCTTGCCCGGTCCGTGAGTTTTGGTGGGCGGCCGTCTCTTGGCAGGTTTGCTGTTGTGCTAAGTTCTTTCCATTTGGTTATGATAGATTTGATGGTTCTACTATGGTGGTCACTCACATAAACAGTTCGAATTTCCTAAATGACTGTAAGGCGTCTACTTACGAGCCATCATGGACTATTGTCTTCCTTAAAGAGGACAAAAGAAAACATATTTGTATGTATAAGTAAAGGTTTAATTATTTTTCTGACTTTCTAAAAGCATATTGTACATTATCAAGTTTAATTATTCAAAACACCATATACAAAAAATTGTCCATAGAAGTCTTTTAAAATATTCCTTGCCATTTATGGTGTGCTATAATGCACACTGATCCAAGATGTTGTCCTGGAAGAATATAAAGTTGTAGGAAACAGCAGTTTTATAAATAAGATTGCAAAGGTATATCCTAAAGGTGTTTTTATTGTAGATTACAGCAGTGTTGGAGAATTGCATTGGCCTCTTAAGGAGGTTTATAACAGACTGTACTTACTTATCTCTGGATAAGTACAGAAATGACGTAATCCTTTGATCTGTCATTTACATGTCTATATCCAGAACCGTTTGCAGTAGTGGGAGCAGTCAATGTACGATCCATAATAAGGTAATGGCCGCTTTCAGTACTATGGCATGTCGGATGTATGGATTTTGCGTTCACTTTTTTCTAAAAACATATTTATTTGTAATGTGGCAACATATTCCATTGTGCTCTACAGGGGTTAAGCACATAGCATAATACAATATTAACACATTGCAAAAGAGTGGACAGCCCTGTGTTTAAGCTTGGAATCTTATGTAGAAAGTGCTTATTTACCAAGGAACCCTACAAAATAGAAAACTAGCAAACTTACCATATAAAGGGAATGGAACCTGGACAAGAATATTAGATAAGGAATATACTGTGAAATCAAAGCGACATGGAAAGCTTTTGGATATCACTAGGAATATACTATACCTGTGTATCTATTTTCTTTTACGTACTTAATTTTAAGTAGAGCTTAAAGAGACACAATCCCGGGAAAACCACGTCCAAAAACATAGCTAACCCGATAGAGTATGCCTCAACAATATTTTCGGTGCTGAAAAGATTGCAAATAAAACGTTGGCTGTACCTGAATTCTATTACTAAAAAAGTTGCATGGAGGCAGACATCTTGGAATTGGGGGCTGTCCTCTCTTCCCCCGTAATCCGTGCAGACAAGCTAAAATTATAATAAAATGCCCCTTTTAGCTCTAATCCGCCCAATGACATCACAAAAGGGGCTGGATACTTCTAAGTACAGGGGTTGCACTTTGTTATAATAACCAATCAGTGTTAACATTCTGCAACATGCACACACACCTCTGCAATGCGGGTTGTTGCTAACGCTTGCGGCCCTCGCGAAGGCGCTCCTTGTGCTGGTGGAGAGGAGCGCCATAGGTGCTCATCCCTACGACCCCCAACGAGGGGCCGCATTTGCGGAGATGGAGGCTCCCACGTCGGCTGCAATGAGCCGCAGGCTCATTGCAGGCTGCAAATGCATTTGCAGAGGTGGAGGCTCTACGGCGCCTCACAACCAGTTACAAACGACCACACAAGCAGGACTTTGAAAAAAACTAACACGCAATGACTAACTACGGACTTACACAAAAAATCCAAGCAGCGGGACTTAAACAAAAAAAATCCATTATGGACTTGCAAAAATACGACCTTAACGGACAACCCAAACACAGCACCAAACATTAAAAAACTCAAAAATACACACAAAAATAAAATAAAAACCTTACCCACAGCAAGGGGGGACACCTAGGACCTCTACAACACAGGTAAACCTCGATTTAAGTCAAATTTACAAAGTTTAGACACTCGAAAATCCCCTAAGCGAGAGAAAAAATGGCCGACAAAAAAACGAAGACGAGGCTACACGACCCCTAAAGCCGCAAAATACCGCAAAGCAAATACGGCTTTTACAAAAACCCATACGACCTAAAAACATACACCATTAGCAAGGACGCTAAATCATACAAGCCCGCCTACCACATACACATTCACCGCCATTTTACAACACTAACTTACAGAATGTGGAAGTACCCAGCTACACAAACTGCTTCCCCTCGCGCACGCAGCCTATTTACACTACACACTGCACACATTGCTGACACACCTCAGCTCAACAACACTGCAAATCTACATTATATGCTGCAGGAACATCAAAACAGATCGTTAGCTCTTCAGCACATTCCTTGCTGCATATATTAATTACAAACAGGTAAAGTATTTTAATTTATGGTTTCATGAATTAATTAGTATTAAAAAAAATATACACAAAACAAACAAAAAATTAACATCACACTATCGCAAACAACAACCAACTCCTTCACTGCGCCACCCACAAGGAGCGTCAACGGTGCTCATAGGACACAAACTACACCAGGGGAGAGCCTTGCAATAAGCGACAAAACCAGATCACGCCGGACCTTACAAAAAGTGCAAAAGCGCCTATGATAACAACAAATACACCAACCCAGAGGCGAAAGGCGTTCAGCGCCAGCCTCGCAATCAGCGCACAAAATACTGACTCTCTCTGGCAAACAGCATTACCTGCCAATGACAGCATTACAATGTTATTGCCGTCATTTTTTTGACGGGCAAGTCGCTAGTATATAGATATATATATATATATATGTGTATATATATATATATATATATATATATATATATATATATATGTGTGTGTGTATATATGAGTAAGTCTAGTTGTTTTTATTTTTGGTGACTACAGAATTAATAAATTAATATTAGTTTTCAAAAATACATTTCTGCACTAGAGTAACTTTAAAATTATCCATTATAAATGGAGAACAATATACATGTCTCTAAATAAACACCACACGATAACAATTGTGCTACTTTCTGCTATGCAAGACTTAGATATTGTGCCCTTTAGACAAATCATTAAGTGAGTAATGTTTCATACTATTGTGATTTCATGCTTCTTAGTGCGTTAATGTCTAAAGCTGTGTTACTCTTTCTTTTTTTCTGTTGCATCAAAATCTTGGCATTTGCAATTAATAATGGCAGTATTATTGGCTAGCAGGTGTAAACCAAACCCATCCTTTATTTGTAGCGTATGTTTCACAGTTTTCTTCAGCTTTCTCAAGGATTCAGATGTGATCCCTTCAAGTCAATAACTGCTGACTCCAAACAACAAGCTTTTTATGCAACAGTTTTCTCGTCTCATGCGCAACTTCAAGCAGAGTCTATCTTTGGAAAAATGAAACTAATTGGACATTCACAATACAGTACTATAAGGGAACAAAATGGTCTGTATAGAATTGCAGGAAATGTTTCTCATTTTCATAGATGCAATGTTTGAAGTAGCCCAGGGCTAAGGAATTTGGAGAAGCAGATCGCCATGCTTTTGTTAACGCAAGCCTCTAGAAACAGAGGTTATTGATGTACCTTTAAAATATCCCCTATTTTGTCTGCAAACAAAATAAACCCTTCAATATAATATACTAGGAAATTGCCCGTCACAATGTGAGGTTATGGGCCCTCTAAGCACCTTTGGCGCTCATTGTGAGCCCCCCCCATCTAGTTTAGGGGCCTTGCAATGAGTGTATCTGCCTTAGTTTAAATGTTACAGACTTTGGGCTCTTTTTTACTCCCTTCGGTCTCATTTTCATCCTTTTACGTTTTTTCGGCCGGCCGTTTTTTTCTTGCTTAGTTGATTTTCAATCGTGAAACAGCGCCAAATATGCCTCAAATTATCTTGAAACCTCACTCACAGGCTCCCTGGCTCTCCCCCTGTGTGTAAGTTATTTTGAGGCATATTTGGAGTTTTTTGGTGCTCTTTTCAGTTTAGTGGTTCGGCTGATTAAATCGTAATTTTGCGCAACTCCGTGCCTCGGTTTGCGAGGCTTGTAGTCGCATGTACCTGCTTCGGCGCTGATCGCTATCATTGCAGCCTAAGTCCCACAGACCTTGTGATGAGCTCCTGTGGCGCTCATCGCTAGCCCTGCAATGAGCGCCGCAAGTGCGTGACGAACATAACAAACATCCCCAACATTCATAAGATCCACAACTATATATATATGATACAAAAAAACTCCCAAAAACTAATAGCCCTGTGCACAAAATGCTTATAAATAAAAAGGTGTAAAAAGAAAAATGGATTTTGAGGGACTAAGGCCCTAAAAGCCCTTTTTGAGGAGCACAGGTATGCGCACAACATGCTCTCTAAAATGAACAGTGTATTGTTTACAGATTAACAATAGATTGGCCCTTTTATAGAGCCAATCCATGGATCCTCACATGGTGGTGGGGAGGGATATGTCCAACCATTAAAATGTAAATGTTAAACTGTAAAATAAACAAAATTATATTAGGAGGGTGAGCTTAAAGGAAACCGGATAGGGGGATACCGAGCAGAGTATACCATCTACAGCCCACTTGGAGATAAACTCATCCATCCTCCCAGTGGACAAAGCCAAGTGATATTCTGCCCGGATATGGGAGCGCACCAGTACCCGGAACATGGCCTCAGGTGACAATGGAACCCCCTCTATGAAACACTGCTTCTTGGACTTATATATAGCCAGCTTGGCTAATGCCAGGAGCCGGTTGACGAGGAGGTCCCTGGCCCTGTTGCCCTGGGATTGTTTCATCTGTCAGCCTTTCAGATCCTCCTGTCTGGATTTGGTTCTTATTTTTGTGTTAGAACCTAATCAATACTATTAATCCATACTTGCACATGCTAAGACTGATTGTACCAAGTGGAGGGTGGCTGGGAAAAAATGCCCAGAATTTCAATTGTCATATACTTCAAATACTCGGAACATGTGCAAATCACCATTAAGTTATTACAAAGGTTAGTTATGGTCAGTCAATAAACACAAAATGAAACATGCATTGCCAAGGCGTATGTATAAAAGTGATTGGCATACACAAATCACAAACATTATTGTAGTTAAATACATTTCCTTAAAAATATTTAAATTATAGCATATGTGTTACTACTTTAATAAGGCTGTTGCTATTTTTCCTTTTAATGCAATATTGTATGGTAATTGTGTTGAAAGTTTTAGGTTACTAATTCAGAATCATTCCGCTGAAAAATATAAACTCTGATTAATTACTCAAAAAGATAGCAATTGTTTTCTGCTTTTTCTATCCTGTTTCATTAAAGGGAAACTGTTATTATACAATAGGGTTCTATTTATTTATTTTAGAACTGATTTATCTGAGGCAATCTAAACACGTCCAGTATCTGCCTTTCATTTCTTGATATTATCCCCCCTTTAGAATATAATAGAGACCACTACAGGATCACTGTTGTGGTCTAATATAAAGGTTTAATTTAGTCATTTAATAACTAATTAGCAATCATGTCAGTTATTGTAGGAAAATGTATTGTAGCTTTTCAAAATGAAGCTGAAGTGTAGTGTTTTGGGCTCTTCACCCTTATAAGGTGTTCAGAGGGTGGATAATGGTCTGCCCTGGAGACCGTCCTGACCGGAGAACTTATCTATTCTAATAATAACACTGTTTATCTGCCTACTTCCCTGCGGTGGTCAGAAAAACAAATTAAATACATCCTTCTGGGCAGATCCTTTTTATTTATTTATTTTTATTTTTTATTACAAAAATATAAAATAACAAGCATATCGCATTTAAAAAAATCATCCTGACATTCAATCTGACAATGTTCCAAAATAGCAAAATTTAGTGCAAATTTTTAAAGAGCTAATGAGCCATTTTGGCCCTACAAAACACATATAAAGTGACATAAGCAAATAATACATTTATTAATATGAGGGACAAAAGTGCAAATCAACTCAATATCCCTTGTAACTTTTTTGTTGTTGTTTCTTTTCTTTTTCTTTTCCTTTGTATTCTATTCGAGGTTAAGATTTTTACAAGGGTTCTACCATTTCATATTAACCATTTAGTAAATTATAGATTGTATATGGGCACATCCTTTTTCACACGGAATAAAGAGAAGTTCTAATGCAACTTCTAAAAGTTTGTTGTTTAGCCGTGTCTGACTCTCTGTGGCCTTTTGGACCGCAGCCCGCCAGCCACATACGTCAGCCACTGCCCCTCTGAGCTCCATGAAGCTCATGTTAATTGCTTCAGTGATCTCATATATCCATCCCAGCCTCTGCCTTCCCCTTCTCTGTGTGCTTTCAATCGTTCTCAGTCTTCTCTATGGAATAATGACTTCTCATGATATGGCCAAAATATTTGATCTTTGGCCTCATGATTAAATCTTCCAGTGAACAGTTTGTCTTGATTCCCTGTAGTATTGATTGATGGATCTTCTTGTGGTCCAATGGCAGTTTTCTCCAATTCAATATAAAAGCTACATTGAATTTATTTTCTCCACATACTGAATTTATTCCTAATGAATTATTAAACAAACAAATGAAACCTTATTGTGTGATGACTCCAGTGGCCCGTGAAGCTCTGTTTATCACATCCCTCCGTTTGAATGTAATAAACAAAAATGAGAGATACTGTAAATGTCTAGTTTGTCAAATAAATATGCTGTATTTCTGTTTATCTGCATTACGTTCATGTGCCAAGTCTATAGTCTTCTCTCCCATCCCTCTATAGAGTGTCAGCTCCATGTGCAAAGACTATCTGCCCTGACCTTGATTTCACTGTCATTCTGTTTACAGCAAGGTGTACAGATAATCTGTAAAAAAAAATATATTTACCAAACAAAACAAGCCATTTCTCATGTGTAAATTAAAATGGAAAGGCCTTGTGCTGCCTGGCTGCCTGAATATGTAGTTGCCATGGAAACTGCAACATCACAGCCTCTGCCTTTAACTTCTGAGATCAAACTTGTCTCTTTCAAAGCTCCTCCATCTCACTGCTTGTCATGTGAACTGTCACCGAGATTAAAATCTGCATTTTTTATTTTTTTTTGCAGGAGATTTTTATGGTGTTTTTGTGAGAGATTTTCTTGTTGTCTTTTTTTTCTTAACCTCCTCATTGTCTGTGGGTTGCGGTCCCCTGTGGTATTATAATGGCTCTCAAATCCTCCCCCCAATAAAACGGTGTGGACTGAACGATTGCTGTGGGTTAATCCTGATGGAATTCTATATTAGCGTAAAAAACAGTCGCACCCGGTGTAGAGTCCTTGTCTTGCTGCCTGTATACTGTATGCGAGTCATTAATAATCTAGCCATGTGGAGACTTGAACACTAGCCCCAAGACACAGCACTGAGATCGGTGTGACTAACAGAGCCACATCACAGATTAATGCCTGATTAAAAAGAATAATGTAGACTTATATATAAAATATATTCCTTTGACAAACTGCTGCTGAAAAATAGGCAAGATGAATGTTGTTGTTTAGTCGTTCAGTCACGTCCGCCTTTCAGTGACCACATGGACCGCAGCGCACCATGCACATCTTGTGTTGTGTTTATCGGCTAGATTTTCATGGCAGTTCCTTCTCCAGTGAACCGTCATTTGTCTGACCTCTCTGCCTATGTTGGGTTACCCTGCATGTTTTTCGCTCACATTGAAGTACACAAGCCCCTTCAACACGACAAGGTTGCGATCCAGAAGGGGAACATTAATGTAAAAGCCTCTATTTTTTACATTTATATGCAATTATGCAGCTATGCAATATATCATTGTTTTCTTCTTCTTGATGGGGGAGGTGACTTTGAATGCCGAGAGGCGGCATCTATCTGCACAATGGAAATGTGGCAACTGAAACTGCTAGTGCTGTCATGGGAAAAGCAATTGTTCACAAGGGCACTCGCTTATGAAAAAGTAGAATATTAAACAGTAAAAAAAGATTCCTGCAGTAGCAATAAGTAATTCTAGAACAAGTAAAGGTTGTACTTTCTAAATACATTTTGCCTATTATTATTATTACTAGCGACTTGCCTGTCAAAACTGACGGGGCAATAAAATTGTCAGGCAGGTAATGCTGTTTGCCACAGAGAGTAAGGTTTTTGGTCGTCTGAGATCCTTCGGCGCTCATTGTGAGCCTCTCGATTGGTGTATTTTTTGTTATCAGAGGCGCTTTTGCACTTATTGTAAGGTCAGCGCTGATCTTCTTTTGGCGCTTATTGCAAGCCTCTCCCCTGGTGTACTTTGTGTCCTATGAGCACTGTTGGCGCCCCTTGTGAGGTGCGCGGTTAAGGTCTTTGTCGTTTATTGCAATACTGTGGTGTGTTTGTTTTTTTTCTGTATATTTTTTTTATGATAATTAATTAACTAATGAAATCATAAATTAATATACTTTACCTATTTGTAATTAATATATGCAGCAAGCAATGTGCTGAAGAGCTAACAATCTGTTTTGATGTTCCTGCAGCATACAATGTAGGTTAGCAGTGTTGTTGAGCTGAGGTGTAAGTGTCAGCAATGTGTGCAGTGTAAATAGGCTGTGTGCTCGAGGGTCCGCATTTACGGCCTGCAATAAGCCTTCGCAAATGAACCTCCGCAAATGCGGCCCCTCGCTTCGCAATGCGGGGGAGCTGGCAAAGCATGACAACGTTTTGTAGTTTGACAACTATTATATGTGATCAAGTTTAGTTGTTCCAATAATCAAATAGAAAATGTTGACCTGAAATCACAGCGCCATTTTTCTACCATGTTGCAGAGACCCCCACCAACCTCTCACACTCTTCCACATACTTCTGATAGCTACAAATTGCAGCTGCCTATCTGAACCCAGCTCCATTCACTTCATTAAATGGTCTTTTGAATCATCTGGCATTGTGGTCATACCTCCATCCTTATTATCTACACCTTCAAGCTCTTATACTAGCAATAACACAAATGCCTACAACTAAGTTAATCATTTTTAGGAACATGAACAACTTTCCAAACTCATTTTCAAGCCTTTATCTGATGTTGTAGTAAACTCCCATCCACATCACTTCTTTTTCTTGTCTATGTGATGAGGCACGTTCTTCTCTAATGATCTGTCTTCTCTAATGACACAAATTATGTTGTGCCTATTGTATGTGTTTGCGTCATTCAGTCGTGTCTAGAACAGAGCATGCTGATCCACTTGGTTATCATGGCTGAGATGCTGGAGTGGGTTGCCAGTTCCATCTCCAGTGGACCACATCATACAGTTCCTGCTAATCCTAGGTGATCTCCCATCCAAGTACTGACCAGGCCCAACCCTGCATGGCTTCATGATAGTGTGAACTAGTCAGGGATCAAACCCAGGTTGCAGCTCTGAAAGCACTGAAACCTAACCACTGGACCACCTGGGAACCCTTCAATTTGTTGTACTACTTCAAAATAATAGTTGTTCTTCAATATTACCAGTATATGGAAACTCCAAATTACCTACTTTAAAGGTCCAGTGTAAACACCAGGTGAGCATGTATTTTGGAACTTGTTAGTTGAAGCAATAAAGGAATCTGTTAATAAAAATAAATGGTAACCTGTTGGGCCTGACTCCACATCCCTCTCGTGGCATGATTGTTTCTTTAGAAGCCATTGAAGTTATCTAGTAGATGTTAAATTATTTAGGAATCTTGACTTAAATGGACTCTGTCATCCAAAATGTTAGTTTTTTTAAGTTATAAGACCATAAGAAGGACTGGCGGTACATTGTATTAACCATTTTTCTAAAGTTAAGGAGCTTTAAATATGCAAATGAATTGCTATCAAATATTGATTAACTACTTTGATGTGCTAATTAGTATAAGAGTCTGCTTATCTGTCTCTGTGGTGGTCAAAACAATACATCCAATGTTATCATGGAGTGAGATCCTCTCAAGTCGCACATTAGCATACAGAAGATGCACAAATAATTTGGAATATCTCAGGAATGCAGAACAAAATGGCTAATACAATATATAGACAGTTTTTCATGCTCTAAGATGAAATCAACTAATATGATATTGTGCCTTTAAGCATTATTTTAATCTGATAGAAGTGCAAATGTGCCATTGATTGCAAAAAACAAACAAAACCAAACTGTTGATATGACTAATGATATTAGGTGGTGCCATAAATTACACACACAACACATTCATAGGGGAAGTGATAATTGCTGAATAATTAAGCAGCTGCCTGATTTAAATGGCTTCCACAAAAACAATGTTGACAGAAAAATGCTGTAGGTAGGTAACATTTATTTTAAAATGATTTTACTTGCAGATGACATTATGGTTGATTTTATAAATACGCATTTCTTGTACTTGACGCTCACAGTCCTTTATCTTGAGTTTACACTCGCCCTTTAAGTCAAATTATTGCTCACAAATTAGGTGACAAGAAACAGATTCTAGGATTTCTGTTTCATAAATGAACCTCTTATGCTGATTGCACCTTTAGGACTCCAAGGCTTCAAGCATTGTCACACACAAGTTATGAATGGGTTTGGTAGTTACACAGTCCTACTATACCATGGCCCCTATTCAATTGAGTAAATGTAAGTTAATGCAGCCCGTAACCTAATTTGCTATTCAATTGGCGTATTTTAGCAAGATGCAAATGATTTGCGTGTTAGAAGCTGAAAATCCCTGCGATTGTTAAAATCGTATCTCCGACCCAGCTAAGTCTTTGATATTTCAAGCCTGTAAATGTCACAATCGCAAATTGCTATTCAATTGCTACAATTCCTTAAGCCCGCAAATGGTTTCACACCCGTAAATGGCAAATGTAGAAGAAAATCCTACGGGTGCTATAGAGGACCCGCAAGGGGGTTAAACACCTGTTCGTAGCACCGTAAATGCAAATAAAAACTCAAAGCTGCATTTTAAAATAGGGGGAAAGCAATGAAAGACATTATAATTAATTGCACAACAGTCTCAAGCTTGCAAATATGCAATAAAAAAATATTCTTTTCACATTTCATATCCATGTTATATACATTTTCGGGAATCAATGAGTTAATAAATATCAGGCCACCCACATGGACTGGAACAGTATCGCCATTCATATTTATTATTTTGTACATTGCCGGATAGCATATCGGACCTCTAAACACTAATTTATTGACGTTTAACCGCCATGTTTTAATGACGTCATGATGACGGTCTCATTTACTATTGGCTATTTCTAAATCAGTAGTTACGGCCTTGCTTAATTGATCATGCTCTGAAATGCTACTTACGGGTGCATGGTTTACGGTGACTGCTTTCGGTCAGGCAGCTGCGGGCTTGATCAATTGAATCGATGCAGTAAGTGTAGCAAATTTCAAGCCCGCAGACTTACTGCCTGTATAAGGTAAACTGCGATTGAATAGGGGCCATGTGTTTTTGTGAACAAGCAATGCCAGTATTTTACCAAGTTGTGTCCGTCTGGCATTTGTCTTCAAGGCTATTGATGGCAATATAACAAGAGTAGAGATCAGCAATACATTATTTACAATATGAGGTGTATTTGAATATATATATATATATATATATAGAGAGAGAGAGAGAGAGAGATGTATAGATATATTCAAATACAACTTAAATGGTAAATAGAAAGAGAGAGGTTTGTGTGACCACAAGGCCTAATATATATAATATATGTAAAAATAAACTCTATAATAAAAATACTGTCCCTTTAAGTTTGTACTGTATCACGTCCTATTAACCTGATTATTTAATGAAATAATACAATTTTTTTAATTTTCCTTTATTAATACCTACTATGTGGCCCCTTTTCCCTCGTACCATGCCTCACTTTGCCTTACTCTGTGAGTGGGCAAGTAGTTCCTAGTGAAAGAGCCAGGACCCAATTGTAGCAGCTGAAATCTTCTCTGCGTTCAAGTCTCTCCCACCCATAAGGGCAGATGAACAGAAAAAAATAGCTTCCCTAAAATTAAAAGCTGTCTTAAGTTTTCTTTACTTTCTAAAAACATTTTCGCCATTATCAAGTGTAGTTATTCAAAATGTAAACAATCTTAAGATGAAGTTTCCACTATGGCTGTCATTGAGCTTCTTATGAGTGTTTGTTTAGCTAGTTTTACATTCAAAACAATAGTAATAAAAGCATAAGCTTGTGCATGTTCTAAGATCTCCAAGACTTTCTGTCATTCTGATTTTTTTGTCTAGAGGAGGTCAGAACAAAAGGAAAGTAAACCAAACCCTGTCTCAGTTTCGGGTAGTTGTTTCTACATTATAGACCACTGACTCTTTTTTATTGTTAAATATATACACTGTACTGATTATACAAGAGGGTTTATTTAGTAAGTAATTAGCAGTATTTAAAGAAAACAATCAGTCTAGCTCTTCAAACTTGCATTTGAACTTAAGGTTTGCAAGTTTAGGCATACCTGAGTCTCACTACTCCTTATAAGGTGTCCATTAGGTAGGAAAGGATCTGTTGTAAAGTTTCTACTAGAAAGGTCTGTATGTCAGAAATAGCTAGGAAAAGAGGCTGATGATGGCTCCAATAGGACCTCTCCGACATCTGCACACAGTGCTAGGGACTTGACAGTTGGGAAAAGGAAGGAAAGAGACAGCGCAGGGAAGATGAGAGACAGACAGGGCAAGGGAGGAGAGAAATGGCCAGGGTAAAGTAGGGAGAGAGACAGGCAGGCAGGCATGGGAGGAGAGAGAGACAGGCAGGCATGGGAGGAGAGAGACAGCAAGGAAGGAGTGAGACATGCCGGCATGGGAGGAGAAAGAGCAGGAAAGGAGGGAGAGAGATAGGCAGGCATGGGAGGAGAACGACAGCAAGGAATAAGAGAGAGACAGGAAGGAAGGAGAGCGACATGCAGGTAGCACAGCATGTATTCAGTGTTATCTGTGGACCTGCGCGCAGATGGCGGCGTGCATATGACGAGCGTGCTTCTGTGTGTGCGCGCATTAGTCAGGCGCACTATAGTACGGCCACCCTCCTGGATACCTAATAGAGGTGGAACAAAGCAGATCTGCCTGAGCAAGCAATGCTTAAAGAGATATGGAAGGTTTCTCGATATTATTAGGTTTATTATATACCTGTGTGTTTATTTACTTTTATTTTTTATCAAGAAACAATTAAAAGCTAAATTTTACTGCCTAAAATCATGCAAATAGTCACTATATGGGTCTACCCACTGCAACATATGAGGATAGAGATTGTAGGGCTGGATGTGCAGCGTAGTGTCCTAGGATATCAGGGGCCAGGTGTTAGCAACATGTTTTCAGAGATGTGGTACCTCATAGGCTAGGACACTGCACTGCACACAAATCATCAGAGTCTGTGCCTGTATACTCTGCAGTGGGCAAATGGAGCTGTGAGCTACACCATGTAGGGTCACCCAAGATGGGCAGATCATAGCACAAATCGGACAAATCATAGTCCACTGGAGAAGGAAATGGCAACCCACTCCAGTATCTTTGCCAAGATAACCTGATGGATAAGCGTAACCAGAAACATAACGATAGATGTGCCTGGGGATGCTTCAGTCCATAGGGTAATGGAGAGTCAGACTCGACTAAACAACAAGATCAAAACCCAGAAACCTTCCGAAACACTAACGTATGACCACTACTGTGGTCCCCTAAGTCAATCCATAGGTTCCTAAATGCAAGTAAATAAAGATAAGACATATCACTTAATACATCCCAGCCTTCAAAATACGAATACCTGATATAATTGTTCTCAAGTGGTTTAGAAGTAAACTGCTGCTAAACAGGTTATTATTTATATGAAATATTGAAGCAACAACAGCTCATCTGTTTGACTTTCCCAAAATATGTGTTGACAACATATAATTCTTGGAAAAGTGTGTGCGTTTTCATTGTTTACAGTGATATGTCTGAGAGCCATTATTAAATGTTTTAGCTCAATCACACCGAAAATGACAGCATTGATATCCAGCGCCGAGTGTTTAAAAGAGCTTTTTGTGACAGCAAATTTAATGCGGATAACAAAACCAATGGGAAACGGAGACTCAAATAAATCGATGATATCATCAGATGTTCAAAGACTTGGCAAATTGAAGCATATTACTCTGCCATCCTGTCTGGAGTTTGCTGCTAATTGGGATCATGCTTAGTAGTATGATGCGGGTGAGTTTTTATACTGTGTTTATCATGACAAAATGACAGCAACTTCTCTTTAATGGGATGAGCAATATCTCTCACATTTCAGTTCTTTTGTATATTAAACAGTGGTAACAACAAAACCGCTCCATTTAAAAGTTTGTGTAATACAAAAAAGTCTCAAACTTTGCAGTAATTCTAAATATTCCAGTAAAAATATTTATGCAGTTAGAGGTGACCTCCTCCTCCACCATCATGGGCTGTATTCGCTAAGGTGTTGAGGTTTGTCGCCTACTGATTTGAGATGTCTACCGTTTCTGTGTTATTTTCCAAGTTGAAGAGTTGACTTTGCATCGCAGTGAATATGCTCTGTAGAATAAAATATAATTTTATATAGAGCTCACCTAAAGGCATATTTACCTTTCATGGATTACTAGTCATTTACCCGGTGAGAGAGACACGGTATAATATAACAAGTGTCTCTTCCCCCTCCTCCCCTGTGTCTCTCCCTCCCCTGTGTCTCTGCCTCCTCCCTCCCCTGTGTCTCTTCCCCCCTCCCCTGTGTCTCTCCCCCTGTGTCTCTCCCCCTGTGTCTCTCCCCCATGTGTCTCTCCCCCAAGTTCCTCTCCCCCATGTGCCTCTCCCCCATGTGCCTCTCCCCCATGTGCCTCTCCCCCATGTGCCTCTCCCCCATGTGCCTCTCCCCCATGTGCCTCTCCCCCATGTGTCTCTCCCCCATGTGTCTCTTACCCCCTCCCTCCCCTGTGTCTCTTTCCCCCTCCCTCCCCTATGTCTCTTTCCCCCTCTCTCCTTCCCCTGTGTGTCTTTCCCCCTCTCTCCTTCCCCTGTGTGTCTTTCCCCCTCTCTCCTTCCCCTGTGTGTCTTTCCCCCTCTCTCCTTCCCCTGTGTCTCTTTCCCCCTCTCTCCTTCCCCTGTGTCTCTTTCCCCCTCTCCCTCCCCTGTGTCTTTTCCCCCCTTTGTCTCTTTCCCCCCTTTCCCCTGTGTCTCTTTCCCCCCTCCTCCATCCCCTGTGTCCTTTTCCCCCTCTGTCTCTTTCCCCCTTTCCCCTGTGTCTCTTTCCCTCTCTCTGTCCCTTTCCGACCCATCTGTTCCTTGCACGCTTTGTGCATGCGCGGTGCGCACTGAGGCATGTACAGGAATCCATACAATAGTTTCTGAAGTGCGCATGATCTCCCACTGGAGCGTTGCACACGCTTTAGGAACTGTATTAATGATGAATGCATCTGATAGAGAAGAATCAATTTTGTATGAAAAAAATAAATAAACATTAATAAACTTACACTGACGTTTGCAAACTTCTTACATTTTCTGGGACTTGATTTTGAGAAGAAAAACCTTGAAAACATTAGCATAAAATTCCTAATTCATTTTAGCCAATCACAGGCAGCTATAACATTGTTTCAATGTCTGGGAAGTCAATCTGTGCAACAACGCATCATGGGATGTGTAGTCTTGTTTTCCCTTCCACAAGGAAGCAAAGAGGAGTCAGACATTGCTATGTGTATTTCTGCACTGTGCTACTATTGGCTTGAAGCTTAGTAAAGGGCTAAATAACATACCTGAATGCTGTGTTTCTAATGGTAGGTTCCAGATGCCTACAAATACATGTGTATAGAATGAATCCATGTAATGGGTGTTTCTGATATAAACAGTATGTGTTAGGTTAGAAAAAAAGTCAAAAACAGGGAAACTTCCATATACCTTTATGGTACCACTGTGTTCAAACTTTTTGAAACTTTTGAATTAGAAAACTTGATAATGTGCAAAATGTTGTTAGAAAGTATATATCCTTTTAAAGGGAACATGCTAGTTCCTAGTTACAGAAATGGAAATGATACCAACTAATTGGTGCATTAAATACAGTGGAACCGGACGGACGAACGGATAATGAATCGGATAAATATATAGAATAATTTTTTTTCCATAGAAATTAGCTAAAATTGGAATAATCCTATACCGGCCCCGAATCTGATGCATAAATAAATAAAAATGTAACCACAACTTTACTGAGGAGTGATGATAGCAGAAACCGAAGAGGAGGAAAGGAATTATAGTCTAGAAGTGGAGACACCTTCCATTAAAAATTAAAAATAACTCCAATTCTGGTGATCAATGTCTTTTTTGTCCCTTTCCCGACAATTCGCTAGCACACAATTTAACAATTTTTAGATTTTCTGAATAATTTTGTATTTTTGGATGAATATAGAAGCATTAGTCCTAGTTGAAGAAATGGAAGTGATGTCAGCTAATTGGTGTTTACTTAAAGAAATGTTAATCCTTTAGATTGTAAGTAGCGAGTTTCCAGTCTTGTAGGGTGCTTTGGGATAAAGCTGCTAAGATTCTAAGCTCAAAACAGGGCCCTTCAACTTTTGAATTTGTTAAACATGTATTTTTCCTGTTCTTATCCCCTGTACAGCGCTACGGAATATGTTGGCGCGATACAAATAAAAGATAATAATAATAATAATAATAACTTAGAACTTCTAGACAAAGCATGTGTTTTCAGAATTGGGCATCTCGCATATCTCATCTCAAATATTTGTTTTGGGATCTGTTTCAATAGCTTTACCACAAATTAAATATTTATGACTTCTCAAGTGTAGTAAAAAAGTGATATCACCAGTCTTTTGATTGAGTGTCTCCCCTAGTGGAGAACAATCGTGGCTGTATATTGCATATAAACTTACAGAAGGGTCTTGGAGATAACTCGGTGCGCAGGTATCAAAGAATCAAGCTCTATATCCTCCCATAACTCTTCTCAAGTGCAGCCATCATCCGTTTCTAAGATATTTTTGTTTGCACCCAAGGAAAAATATCCATATTTTTTTAATTGCATTAAATTGCATCTTTAACTTTTCCAGTCTGTGAAAATTCAGCACCACAGATCTAGGGAGAGGAGCTGCACATCCTGACACAGTACAACAAAAGATAGGAGGAGCGTCAGCCAGCTTTCAGTGTAGGTTTTCTAACATATGTGACAATATAACATTATAAAGCATGCAAGACAGGAACATAAAGGAAAACAATCTTATATACAGATGACTCTAATTTAGGCATTGGGATTCCATCTAGTCTGTCCTACAGGACCTTACTGATCCACTAAGTTCTATTGTCATTTTTGTGATTTAGAGATCAAAAAAGGAAAATGACCCCAAGACCATAATAAATGTAAAACTTAACTTTTGACTAAATCTAATTGCTGTTCAATTATTGTGTGACCAGTATCTCCTAACACTTTAGTTTGTAGATCCTTTGATTCCATGATCCTGTTCTATTAAACGCTCTTATCGTTTTAGTTTAGAATTCATATTTTTAGTTAGATTTATATTAAAAGTTAAGTTTTCTCTTCTTGGAGATCAGGTTAATTGAGGTGTGCCCTTTTGAAGGGATATTTTTCCTTTTTTGATTTATTTTTGATGTTATCCCTGCTATTAATAGTTTGTTTGTTTTTACCTTGAGCCATTACTCTTAATACATTGTGATTTAGAGAGGCAAATACGATCTTATCTGAATCCACATTTCCTCCCAATTTTCACAGGCTACTGAGACAACATGTCTGTCATCAATGAGGCAAAGTTCAATACAGTAGTTTAAAGTTAAAGGTTGTAATTGTTTATTTTGAAACTGTGTTAAAAGATTTTGTACATTATATAATTAAGTTAATAAAAAAAAATAATTCTAAAAAATGTGCCATTTAACCGATTTTTATACATATTGTAACACCCGCATTCTCTATGATGCAATCTAAAGAACAAGTAAACATACATATTTTATTGTTGTCGTCTTGTTTTTGTTTTCATTAAAGGTATATCTAAGTTTCCCTGCTTTTACGTTTTTCTAATCTTACACAGGCTGCTTATATCAGAAAAACACATTACATGGAGTTATTATATACAATAACATTTGGCTTCCACACCCCCAGAGCTGCTTACAAAAGTGTACCTACCAATAGAAACACTGCATTTGGGCACATTTTTTTTTAACCCTATACTAACCTTCAAGCCAACAGCAGCACCATGCAGAGATCCACACAGCAATGTCTGAATCCTCTTTGCTTCCTTGTGCAGGTGAAAACCGTTTACACATTCCACAATGCTTTGCTGTCCAAACTGCCATCATATTTTGTTAGCCGCCTGTGATTGGTTAAAAAAAAATTATGAATTTTATGCTACTTTTTTAGCAGAGATTTTCATGGGTGTTAACTCTAAAAATCAACTGCTTGCAAACTAAAGAAATTTAGCAATCTTCAGTGTACGTTTTCTCGTTTATAAAATGCTATTATAGTCCGGGAAACTTAAATATGCCTGTAAAGGTAAATGATCTATGGCGTGAAATCTTTTTAGTACTTCTTTCGCCATTCTCATACTTAAGTTTGGTGTCAGATAGTAATCAATGTAATCTTGCCCTATTTATTCTTGATTGTAAGCTCTTTAGTGACATTTCTTCCTTATAACTTATCTAATGTGATTTCTCCAGATTACAGAGTACTGTAAATATTTAGCCTTTATGCCACCATGTTGTATGTAGAATACATTAAATACATTAACCCACAATATTCCAAAAGCTTCTTTTTCTCCTAGCATTTTTTTTACACAATTAATCTTACTCCTTCACATCATTTACCTTGTCCCCTTGTTTCATTGGGCGAGGTCCATATTTACAGAACATGGCAGCAGGTGTCTACCAGCCCCTGAAGGGGTCTAAAGGCAGAACATCACTTAGTTAACATCTCCCTCGGAGGCTTGAGACTGCGATTCGAGAAAGCTTCTCACACTTCAAAGGCAGTTCTGCTAAGCCTCCAGCTTACTTGAATTATAAGGTGAGCTGGAAGAAAACCTGCAGAATAGACAGTTTCTTTGGAGAGATTGACAGTTTAACCAGTTTTCTGCTGGACATGACTGACATTTAAAGGACGGCTGTGGTCAATTCTATATGGTTCTATGAATGACTAACTTGATAATGGGCAAAATGTATTTAGAGAATCTGAACCATTATATTCTTTTATACTCAACTCATTTTTATTGCAAAAATGTTTTTTTCTTTTATTAGCTGGTCTTGCCTTTTAATTTCTCAGGAAGGTATGTCCTTGTAAACTAATGAGCGTTCTATTAGTTCTACTAAATACTTATAGATGCCACATTCACATTATGCATAGAATCTTGTGTATTTAGTCTGCTCCATGGGTGTAGGAACTTGGGGGGTTGGGTGGGGGGCATAAATATGTATAAATAAGCTATTTTACCTCCGCTGTATCCCCCCCAGAATTATTGTGGTAGGAAGTGGAAAATTCAAAAACAAAATCGTTGGACATTTTAAATAAATGTAGTGCTTTAATGCAGGGGTTCTTAGTCTCTAAATGCCTCATCGGTGTTCAAACAGTGTTAAACCAAAATCATGATCAGTCTGGTGGGTCTCGAGGAGAGGTTTGAGAACAATTGCTGAGAACAACTGTGACCATATTTTTAGCGTTACTCTTTTGAAGAATTACACTTGGGAATGGTCAAAATATTTTTACTATGGAAAATAAAGTAATACAGCATCAAATATATAATCTTTTATATGTAAAAGCTGCCATTTTGGTTTCTGCACATCTACTTCCTAAGGTGGGATGAATGTAGATGTATTTTCTGTCTGCATAATGGGAATGTGGCATCTACAGATGCCAGTACTAAAGATAGCCTCATTAAAATAGAAGGACACACCCACAAAAAAAAAAATCAGAGACAGCAGACATCGGGAAAACAAAATTAAAAGGAATATATTGCAAATAATAATTGCTAAATGTATAGTTTGCTCTTACTTTTCTGCTTTCTAAAAACATTCTGCACAATATCATGGTTCGTTATTTAAAATGCCATATAGCAAATAATTGAAGGTCCTTTAATAATCATATTGCGGATTGTCGAGAAAGATTTCTAGTTGTGATTCAATAAAACATTTTATTGGGGAATGAATCATGTTGCAGGATCATCTGGTAAGCAATGGGTTAAAAACTTAGTTGGGGAAAAAAGTGGTTGAACCAGCAAAGAATTAGCTGAAAATCTAACATAATGTAGAAGATGCCATAAAAAGAGACCTGTGCTGCTTCATGCAAGGCAAAGCAGTACTTTGAAAGATGACAGCTCCAGTACTTGTGTAGCTCCCTCTCTGTCAGCTGCCTCAGCCGCTACAAAGCAAATCTAGAAATCGTTAACAGGAAAAAGCGCGCAGAGCCGCGAAAGGCAGCACAATACAATAGTTTATCTGAAATCAGATGTACAGGATATTATCCCCCCACTCCCTCTGCATCGGGGTCTGGAGTCATTAGTTAGATGTTTGTGTTTGCAGTTTACAGTGTTCAGAGCACAACATGTCCAGGCTCTCACTGTCTGCGGCTTTGGGATTCACAAAATAATGTGCTGTTACTTTATAAATACTGGTACCTTCTGTAGAAAAACACACTGGCACCTATATTATTTATGTACAACTAGTCACTTGCCCGTCATAAATGACGATATCATATTATTTTATGTGGATGTGTAAATGTCTGTGCTGTTTCTCCTCCCTCCTGTCTCTCTCTCCCTCCCTCCTGTCTCTCTCTCTCCCTCCTGTCTCTCTCTCTCCCTCCTGTCTCTTGCTTTTGTCTCCCATCCTCCCTCCCCATGTCATCTCTCTCCTGCCTCTGTCCCTTTCTCTCTCCCTATACACTCCTTCCCACCGGCTTCCTTACCTCAGTCCTTCCCACCCTCTCCCTTCCCTCACTTCTTCCCACCCTCTCCCTTCCCTCACTTCTTCCCACCCTCTCCCTTCCCTCACTTCTTCCCACCCTCTCCCTTCCCTCACTTCTTCCCACCCTCTCCCTTCCATCACTCCATCCCACCATCACCCTTCCCCCACTCCTTCCCACCCTCTCCCTCATTCCTTCCCACACTCTCCCTTCCCTCACTCCTTCCCTCTCCCTTCCCTCACTCCTTCCCTCTCCCTTCCCTCACTCCTTCCCTCTCCCTTCCCTCACTCCTTCCCTCTCCCTTACCTCACTCCTTCCCTCTCCCTTACCTCACTCCTTCCCTCTCCCTTACCTCACTCCTTCCCTCCCTCTCCCTTACCTCACTCCTTCCCTCCCTCTCCCTTCCCTCACTCCTTCCCTCCCTCTCCCTTCCCTCACTCCTTCCCTCCCTCTCCCTTCCCTCACTCCTTCCCTCCCTCTCCCTTCCCTCACTCCTTCCCTCCCTCTCCCTCCCTCACTTCTTCCCTCCCTCTCCCTTCCCTCCCTCTCCCTTCCCTCACTCCTTCCCTCCCTCTCCCTTCCCTCACTTCTTCCCTCCCTCTCCCTTCCCTCACTCCTGCCCTCCCTCTCCCTTCCCTACCTTCCCTCACTCCTGCCCTCCCTCTCCCTTCCCTCACTCCTGCCCTCACTCCTTCCCACCCTCTCTCTTCCCTCACTCCTTCCCATCCTCTCCCTTCCCTCACTCCTTCCCATCCTCTCCCTTCCCTCCCTCCTTCCCATCCTCTCCCTTCCCTCACTCCTTCCCATCCTCTCCCTTCCCTCACTCCTTCCCATGCTCTCCCTCTCACTCTTTCCCATCCTCTCCCTCTCACTCCTTCCCATCCTCTCCCTTCCCTCACTCCTTCCCATGCTCTCCCTCTCACTCCTTCCCATCCTCTCCCTTCCCTCCCTCCTTCCCATCCTCTCCCTTCCCTCCCTCCTTCCCATCCTCTCCCTTCCCTCACTCCTTCCCATCCTCTCCCTTCCCTCACTCCTTCCCATGCTCTCCCTCTCACTCTTTCCCATCCTCTCCCTCTCACTCTTTCCCATCCTCTCCCTCTCACTCCTTCCATCCTCTCCCTTCCCTCACTCCTTCCCATGCTCTCCCTCTCACTCCTTCCCATCCTCTCCCTTCCCTCCCTCCTTCCCACCCTCTCCCTTCCCTCCCTCCTTCCCATCCTCTCCCTTCCCTCACTCCTTCCCATCCTCTCCCTTCCCTCACTCCCTTCCCATGCTCTCCCTCTCACTCCTTCCCATCCTCTCCCTTCCCTCCCTCCTTCCCATCCTCTCCCTTCCCTCACTCCTTCCCATCCTCTCCCTGCCCTCACTCCTTCCCATGCTCTCCCTCTCACTCTTTCCCATCCTCTCCCTCTCACTCCTTCCCATCCTCTCCCTTCCCTCACTCCTTCCCATGTTCTCCCTCTCACTCCTTCCCATCCTCTCTCTCTCTCTCTCTCTCTGACTCCCTCCTGTGCGCGCGCTCTCTTTTTTTTATGATACGTATTTGCGCAAGCGTGATTTCCGGAATTTAGCACTAGTAGCTTGTGTGTAACACCTGCGCAGAAAGCACCACTCAGGCGTTACTCACTAGATACTAACTAGTACAGTGAATAAGACCCATACTAATGAACCTGTTTTCATAGGACTCCTAGTAGTCTGGAAGCTCCCGGCAGTACAGCTTAGAAAACAAAAAAAAACTATCAAACAAAATTAGAAAAAAGATTAAAATATTTAAACGAACATGGAAAACACCTTTTTGTTTTGTTTTTTATATTTAGAATAGCATGTTTAAACATTGCAAACATTGATTTTGCATGAAAATATAAGCCTGTTTAAACTTCATTGAAACTAAAAGGATCTTATTGACTGTAAATATCCTCAGTCAGGTTTATTGGACTTTATTTGTTGTTCAGTCCTTCAGTTGTGTCCGACTCTCGGTAACCATATGAACCGCAGCACCCCTGCACATTTGTCTGTGTTTATAGTGGTGCTTATCCATAAGGTTTTCTTGGCAAAGATACTGGAGTGGGTTGCCAGTGCCTTCTCCAGTGGGCTGCTATGACCTGCCGATCTTGTGTGACCCTACATGGTATAGCTCACAGCTTCATTGAAGTACACAAGCCCCTTCATCACGACGAGGTAGGGATCCAGAAGGGGTGTATATATTATAGTTAATGTATATAACTAGATTGCTTCCTCTCTACAAGTCACCTCTTTCTTGTTCTTTTAGGGATATTGTAAATGAGACAGGGACATTGCCAGGTGCCAAAATGACCTGGGGCTCGGTCCTGTGATGGAATTAACACATTATTATGTATGCCATTTGCATGTATGCACAAACAATGTAATGTCGTACAGGTTATGTACTTAAAGGGAGAAGGAATTTGTAAATACTGCTTTACATATTCAAACCCAGCATATTCATATTTAAAATTGATGCAAATAAAAGCTTTTTTATAACCTAGCTATACCTTTGAATATCTGCCTCTCTGCAGGTTCTGTATGGACCACAAATCACAAACAATCTGCAAATGGCAATAAAATGCGCAATACTGTAACTATAAAAATGTATTTTATTTTCCTTTTGGATTCTTTAAAAATTTTAATGTAAAAAAAAAAAAATAGTGGAATTTATTATTTCAGTAAAGACAAATATGAGCAACATCTGCAGGTCCACTAGGGGCAGATACCATATTACATAAGCGTGCCATTCACATTACATCAGATCCCTTCCCTCTCTGACTATTGATTAACCTTCTAACTTTGCACAACTTCTTACCTATGTAAACTCTCATTTCCTTCCTAACCTTCCTTTCATTATCTGCTCCTCCCCATGTTTCTGCCTCTTCCCTTTAGATTGTAAGTAGTGAGTTTCCAAAACTGTAGGGTGCTTTGGAAAAAAATAACTTTTTACAAGACTTGAAGCTCAAAACAGGGCCTTCCAGCATTTTTATATATTCTAAGACATACATATATAGAGACGCCTATTAGCATTTCGATTATGGCCCAAATTTTCCTACTTCATCTGTTTGTAAAGTCTTGGAGTCTGTTTTTTGCCAATCTGTGTTATCTATTTAAGAGTGAAAGGGTATTTGTTCATTCATTGGTGGATTCAGATACAATCTCAGCTTTAAACACCATTCTCCTCTCTCTATAGAAGAAGGCAGCCTGCAAGTATACTTGCACACCCTTCTTGCCTTGCTCTGTAACCGTCCCATTGTGAAAATGAAGTATGACTGTCATGGCAGCTTCCATGCAGAGTCTGCCAAAATAAAAAATGTTTTATACATATGCTAATGTTGTTAGTGTGTTGGATACATAGTTACATAGTAATTAAGGTTGAAAAAATACTTTAGTCCATCAAGTTCAACCTTTTTAGATCTCCTCTGATCTGAAATATGCAGATTAGTTGGTAACTGATCCAGAGGAAGGCAAGCAGAAAACAAAAAAAACAGTGAAACTTAGCTAATCGTCTCAAAAGGGGAAATAGAATCAAATTCCTTCTTGACCCCAGATACTGGCGATCGGACTCCTTTCTTGATCAATACTCACTCTCTAATTATCCAGGATAACTCTGAATGCCTTTTTTACTCAAAAATTTATCCAGTCCCTTTTTAAAATTATCTATCGAATTCACGGTCACCTCCTTCTTTTGTAGAGAATTCCACAGATTAACCACCCTTACTGTGAAGAACCCTTTTCTTTCCTTAAGGTGGAATCTTTTTACTTCTAACCTCACAGAATGCCACAAATATGTGAAGTTCTTTCTAAAATACTGTGGTCCTATAAGAAATACCAGAAAAAAAAGGGTCTTTAGATTATAAGTTTGTGAGATTTCAATCTTGGAAGGTGCTTTAGGTAAAAACACCCAATGTACCCAAGATTTTAAGCTTCACTTTGCCATGTGTTAAAGGCATATCCAAGTTTCATGGATTAATACATTTCTGCAATCCTTCGGCAAAAAGCAGCCTTTATGTAGGTAGCACATCCCATAAAACATTTTATTTTTAATATCTAAAAATCCCTCTAATGATTATGTTGGTACCTCCAGGGGTGTCTAAACAGGCATCTGACCCCCTCCCAATCAGCATGCAGCATCAGGAGAGCAACATTAACCCACTATTTGCCTGCTATTACTTGCTGAGCCACTCTTTCAGCTTCCTGTCTGCATGTCAGCAGCAATACATAGCACACATCAGTGATACACTACATATCCCAGGCTGCTTTACAGCACAAACAGGAACACCAGAGTTAATTCAAAAGTTTCCGCTAACCTGGTTGGCCAAAACAAAGCATTTTAAATTTGATGCTAATTTTTCCTGGGTTTGGAGGGTGTTAACCCTGATTTGCTACTGTCAGAAATTCCAAGACATTTTACTGACTTCGATGTAAGTGTTTAAATGTTTATTTTGGGATTTTTTCATGCACACTACTAATTCTCCTCTATCAGATGCATTCATAATCCAGCAAATTTAAGTATGCCTTTAATATCGTGTTTTTCCTTTACTCAACCCTTGTATAGCAATACAGAATATTTTGGCACGTTACACATAAAGGATAATAAAAATACAAATACATAGTTCTGGTCTTTAGTATCTAGTAAATTCCCTCATTGTCTGTTTTCAGTTCTGGTTAACCATTTCAGTCCTTTTGGTGGTTACAGAATAAGGCACCTTTATTTTGAGAAGGGCTGCACCGTATTGATCTGTAATAGTGTCCTTGTCTTATTCCCATGTCTGATACTGTACAAGGTGAGAGCCCCACTTCCTCTGCTTGTGTATTGTGCCGTATCTTTGTCCTGCACTGATATACAGGCTGCATACTAATCAGACGGCATGCTTACAATCTGTGTTGCAGCTCTCATTTTTAATTTGAGAACTATTCTTGTGATGGATGAAAGCAAAGCATCTCTTGGAATATTATTTAATGCCACATTTGCAAGTCCTGATGGGAGCAGTGCCATTGGATGGGAAATATATATATATAATAAAATAGACTAGTTCTCATGATCCTATATACACGTATATATATGAAGCACTTTGTACTTCTTGGCTGATAGAGGCAATGTCTGTGCAGGGATTAGCTGCTTTTCATCATAAAACCTCATCTGGTTTGGTACCCAGGTCCATCAAACATTTTCCCTTTAAAGTCCCGTCTTTGATTTTTTTTTTTGCATCAATTTATTCAAACCGCAGCTGGGTGGCTAAAAAGGAAAGGACAGCATCATTTAAACCAAACATGTTCCTGACTTGAAAGCAAGGCTATAATTAAAAAAATGGGCATAAAAAGAATTGAAATGGGATAATATTTTTTAATGGTAGTTCAAATGGCGACAGATGTCAGAGGCTTTGAAGAAGTCAGTGCACTGGGCAAGGCAATGTCATTAAATAGTTTGCTCAAGAGGTGAAGCAGTTTTTAATGACTACTAAAAAAAAATCTTTGCAGACTTTGCTCTGTTTTTAATTTGACAAAGTGTTTGCTGTATTAACAACGCAAGGTACGAGCTGCAGGTATTGCTGATGCTCTGCAACGCAAAACTAAGCAAATTCCCATAGGTAATGACATAGGTTGGATTTAGATTCCTAGTAACATCTATTTGGACTTTATATTTCATCATAGTATCTGGTTTATTACGTCTTGAGACGTCAAAAGTGAAGTGGAAGCCAAAAGTATGGTGGATATTCCATACACCTGTTAAATAGCATCTTAGACCAAGTGTGCAATATCTGGGATGCTGAAATCCTGTGCTTACATTGTGTTATTGTAAATAATTTGATTTAATAATGACCAAACATTTTTTAGAAAATAACAAATAAATGCAGCAGTTGATTATTAATGGGACTCTTTATGCATATATTTGTTTTATGTTGGTGACATAATTACTTTTAAATAATTGTTACATAAAATGTACATTAAACTTATTTGTCAGAAGCCCACAGAGTAATAGATTTTCACCATCTCCCCCTTTCTTCCTGTTCTCTCTCATGTAGGGTGCATTGTTTCACAGCTATGATCTAAGTTCGCAACCACAGTGGAGAAGCTTTATACTAACAATGATCCCTGTTCTATAAAAAGCCGGCAAATGCCTTAAACTCATAAATTTGACTGTTATTGGTTTTTCTCTAAAAGTATTCTATTGACTCCAGCTCACAAATTCCAACCTGAAGACTGAACTCGTAAACCCTATCTTTTTTAAGTCTTATTTCAGGGGGCGTGATCATATGATCTGACAATATTTAAGCAAGCCTGTAAATTACTTCTTAGACACAGACAATAGTATATGAGACCGCCATCATGACATAAGTAAAACGTGGAAGTTAGACGTAATCTGCAATTGGAGGCTGCAAATTAATGAGTGCCAATAAGTGATATTTGCTGATCAGACTTGCAATCTAGAAATCTCTAAAATGCATTAGACCATCTGTTTAAGTCCATGTGGGTTTCATGATATGTATTAAACCCCTTAATTGCAAATGTTTGTTGTTTTGAAACTGTTGAGCAATTAATTCTAATGTGTTTCCAGGCCTTTCCATGCTTTTAAAGAACATTAGGGTATTTTTATTAATTGCTGTTACAACTCTAATAAGTGTTTGAAAATGCCCTCGCGAGTCCTATTTATTACTCGTAATATTTTTAACAGAAACATTATACTTGTTTCAGTTGTGGGTCAAACTTTATTTGCGAGCCAGAGCTAAGGGTCTAATAGAATATCGATTTTGTGTAACTTTAAATTAATGAGCACTTGTAATATTCAAGCTGTGCTAAAACCAATGGAGTTCTAAGGCCGGCTTTGCGTCTTTGGCTGGCTTGTAGTGATTGTGGGCAGGGAACTCGTAATTGGATTGCGAGTAGCTGATAGAATATGTGGCAATTTTTAGATTGGTTTTAAGTGTGTATAAATGTACGAATTGGGCAATAGAATAGGGCCCAGTGTTTTTATGCTGCTCCCCCCGTGGATGTCACCTTAAGCCACAGCTGTGAAACATGGCACAGACACATGATCGAGAATAGGAAGAAAGGAGAGAATCTGTTATTCTGGGGGCTATATAGAAATAAGTGAGGTGAAACGGATAATCCAGTAAGGTGTAATTGTATTTGATAGTAAATTACCAGCTTTTTTTATGTTGATTATTATTTTTTTTTGAGAATTTATTTATCCAGGCTGCATCTTGAAAAGAGACTATAATAAATGTGGTTCTTCAGTGGTCAATTATGACAGATTGACGCAAATACATGGGTGAGCCAGAGCATACAGTTCTATGGGGTATCCACAGTATCAGATATCATACTTGTGTAATTAAAGAGCCAAACTATGTCCAACTCCAACATAAAACATCACTCTTACATATGAGAAAGACTATGAATATGAATGAAAGTAATAAGTGTAAATAACATTATTGATAACTATAATTTTCAGTAACATCGCTTGCATATTGCACTATGAAAGAAAGGTTTGAAACAAATTACAAAGTTCTGGAATATGTCGTTATTGTTTGGAAAATAAGTTTAAATCATTGACATCACTGATGACAACATAGGTCACAGATAGTGGGAGATAAGTCCTAATTACTCGCAGCATTTATCTGGTGCTTACATTGGCCCTTTAACTTTAACTTCAAGTGCAAGCACGTTGAAATTTCCAAAACAACGTCTCTAGTAGATCCTTGCGGGGCGAAGACATCAAACTGACAAGTGAAAACAGACTTCTAAGGGACAGAATAAATAAATCTTGCTGCAGTAATAAATTGCTCTTAAATATAGATCAATAAAATGTGAGGGATTACACTCACTACCTGCGATAGCATTAAAGGTATTAACCTTGGAGAAGCCACCTCTAAAATATGTACACCTCAAGGTATGGATTAAAGAATTTGGTTTTATTATCAGATTATGTGTTCTAAGTAGCTATAATTAAGAGAATTTCAAGGTATTTGATGGATTTAAACCTAATCCAAATGTAGAGTAATTAGCTCTTTTTTGTGGCCTCATAATTGTTCAGAATTTGGAGACCTGTTGACACAGAGAGATTTTTCTTAAGTATGAAGGCAAAGTGTTATCTAATTCCACATACACCGTATGGCAGCTGTCTAAGTCAGGTCATGTTCAAACCTCATTCTTATACCCTTGGAGATGGAAAATTCAGCATTTTACTGTGATTAAAAAAGCTGATATCTTGTGAGTAAACTGGTTTTCCCACCATCTTTACTCTACCCAGTTATTGATAAACAGCTAATTTGATCTATCACACAACGAACGCCTGAAAAGTTTGACCATAAAAAATGGAAAAAAAAGTTTGACAAGCAAAAATAAAAATTCTTGACAAGAAAATGTTCAGAATTTTTTTTTTTTTTAAATAGCACCATCTTAAGACTGGAGCTCCTCCCATCTTTTCCAAAATATGTTTGGGTCCAGCAGCCAAATCCTGACCCGTGAAAGGCCCAACGAGTATGTCCGCATGACACTTTGAGCATAACTTGTTCCCTGAATAATTTTGTTGGCCACAAAAACACTTCCTAAACCCTTAATAAATAATTAGACACAACCACTTATTGGGGAAATACTGGCCACAGCGTTTATTGGTAAACCCAAATTCACATAATAATAACAATACCATTAATTAAATATACATAAACAAGAGAGGGGAGGAACCTGGAAACCGAGACAGTACACTCTGCGCCCTGATCCTCGTCCAGGGCCTACCGTGATGGAGCATCCGTACCCCCGTAGGATAGGATCACCCCCACTTTACCACTGTCCCGGCAACTCCCCTCACCACCGCCTCGCTGTGACAACAACAAAATACAGACACATCATAATTCGGCCTGAAATGAAGGCATATACAACTGCTAACAACGTAGACAGATTAAACTAATATACTTGACTTATTATATTACTTATTTTTTTATTTTTTTTTAAACACATATTTTCCAATTTTCCATACATAAACACATGATTTTTTACAATTTACAATACATTAACACCTATGCTGCAAATATTAGGGATGGGTGGGTGGGATCTAAATTTTTGGCCAGCTGGGGGCATAATGGCCAAACTGGCGCCAATCCTATAGGTGGCCATGCCCCCCAGCTAGCCACTCCTACTCTACCATACTCCCGGGCCTGCACAGGTCACGTGGCCCTCCTACCGACCCCAGGAGGCCTGGGGTGGTATCCAGCCCGTCAAGATGAGCTTTAGTGGCAGAGCACTGGGTAATTTGCTCAAAATTCTTGGGACAGTTTGTAGAAGATGGGTAAGGCTCCAATTTACCAATGATAGGAAAATCTGATGATTTAGTTAAAAAATGCTCACAATCAATCAACTTTTCTTAATTGGAATATATTGCAAATTTGTTTATAATGAACTTTACTACCTAAATGTTTGGAAAGCTTAACAATTATAGTGATGCCTTAAAAAATGTTTTAATTCCAAATGAGGGAACTTTTGGAAAACTATAATAGATACGGTGCAAATAATTTCAGTTAAACAGTCTTTAAAGGGCCCCTTAATTCAGCACAATTTAGACCAGATCACAGTAAAGATCCATGATCTTTTGAAATACCTGTATTTTTCACTGAGATATCAAATTAATTAAAATCTGTGTTTACATGAATAACAGATGGTCCACATGCGTTTGCATTACTTCAGCCAATCAGGTTGCCAGGAAATGTCCCCTATTCAAGACAATGGTAAAACTGCTTATATTTCCAGGCTGAAGGGAACAAACCTTGTTTATTTTTTTTCGTATGGCAGAAATTTCAGGTTTCTGCTCTCTTGCCTCACTGGAATTTGAGCAATGCAAACCAGTGCTCTGTGCTCCTGAAGCTCTGTGTAGTGACAACATAGCATCATTATCCCTTAACAAATGTGCCAGTGCAGGCATGGGATACTAGACTCACTAAAACAGGACATCTATGGGTTGACTGGTCAGTGCAGTGTAAACTGAGTGCGCAAAAAGCTGATATCAACCACTGTCTTCCCCATAGACAATCACCACACCGTGCTGGACTTAGCAATCTGTTATTACTCATGCAACAGCCAGTGGGTAGGATAGACTTGTATGTAAACAGATACTTAAAACGTTAGAATTTTTAGCTGTTATTAGTGCAATTAAGAAAAACAGATAATTTTAACATATAATCTTGAGCTCTGACACGTCACGGAGAGCACTTAATGGTGCGGTAAATGGACTTTTAATTAATTGTTGTCCGTATGTCCTTCGCTAGTAATGTATCATTCATGGAAAGTTCTGCTTAAATTCGTTAACTGTGTTTTATTACTCAATGTAGTAATGATAATAATAGAGTTACATACAACAGAGAAGGATGTTTTAACATTTTATAATAATCATTTGCAGTAAATAAAAGCTTTAACATAAAAATGTGAGACCTGTCACAACTCAGAGATAATTATTCCCACCATGCGGCCATTTCTCTGCATGATGGAATGAGTATAGAAATTAATAAAGATAAAATACAATCTGTATGACAGCCTGAAGTTTATTTTCAGTTATCATTTTCTTGTGGGTGAGCTTCAATATCTATGCAGGTAATTACTATTTTTGTTTTTCTTTTATAGATCATTACAAACTAGCTATATATTGCTCTTCTCTACAATTTAATTGTTCCTGAGACATTAAGGGCCTCATTCTATTACCGGCCGCAGCCGTTACGGGGCCGCAAGGACCGGCCGCAAGCTATTCTGCTATTCTATTCCCTTACGGCCGGGGGCTCCGGCAGGCTTGCGGCCGGTGCCTTGCTATCTCGCGCCAGAGGAAAGCCTTTGATCTAAAACGGCCGCAAGAGTTTCGGCCGTAAGAAATTCCTATTTGCAATTCAATTGCTCCGGGAAACCTCTCTGCAAGGCTAAAAACGAGCCGCAGCTTACTTGCAGGAAAGAGGTCCCGCTAGCACCAATTAAGCACATAAAATAGCTCAAATAAAGCCATCCTGCACTTTGAGAAGACTATAAAGGGATTTTAGGTGTTAGAAAAAATAGCACATAATTATCCTATACTCAAATCTGTAAAATATTTTATTTTTAATATCCGTAAAATATCCATGTAAAAAGTCCAGAGTGCTTGGAGCACTTCAGACACACCCACGCCGCAGCCGGAAAATAAACAGTTAATTTGAACTCTGATTTGGGCTGATGTGCAAGCTTGAGAGTGGGTTACTTTTAATCCTCATGTCCCCCAATATGATCCCTAGCATTTACAGAGCTGTACAGTGCAGGCTTGAATTTATTTTTGCGTTTTTAGATTTCACAGCTTACGGCCGGTTCCAAGATATGCGGCCGGCCGTAAGAGGAGATCCTTGCGGGGCCGTATAATAGAATCGCGAGTTAACAGAACCCCCGCAAGGAACCGCAGCCTTACGGCCGATTTACGGCCGGTAATAGAATGAGGCCCTAAGTGTTTTTTTCTGCAGCTCCATCATGTGCATCCATGTGCTAATTTATGGCTCAGGGTGCTTGATGAGGGGATTAATGGTAACTAATTTACGTAATTTAACAGTTTTTTAGTACTCAGGCCCTGCTCATTAGCATTATAATGCAGCACAAACAATGGGGAATATGTACTTACTTTAGAAAATGGGTAGTGCAAAGTATAGACCGTTTTTCATAATCCTTAAGAATAACTAAAAAATGTCTTCAAGGTATATCTTAAGTTTTCGTTTTTCCCTTTTTCCAATCTAACATATGCTGCTTATATCACACACACACACATGGAGTCATTCCATAAACACACCGATTTATTTTATTTAAGAATAAAGCTTGTTTTCCACACCCCAGAGCTGCTCACATAGGCACAGTGTACCTACCAATAGAAGCACTGCATTTGGGTACGGATTATAACCCTTTCCTAACCTTCAAGCCAACAGCAGCACAGTGCAGAGATCTACAGAGCTCCTCCTTGCTTCCTTGTCTAGGGGACTACGCATCCCATGATGCCTTTTGGCAAAAACTGCCATCACTGATTGATGCAATATATTAGCTGCCTGTGATTGGCCAAAACAAATTATTAATTTTATGCTAATTTTAGCAGGGATTTCTAGGGGTGTTCATTCTGAAAATCAAGTGCTTGCAAACTCAAGAGATTTAGCAAACTTTAGGGTATTTTTTCATGCACAAAATGTTCTCGTACACTACTGCTTCTCCTCTATCAGATGCATTCATAACCCAGTAAATTAAATATGCCCGTCCGTTTGGGATGATAGAGTGCTTTTAAGTCGTATTCAACATTATTCTTTATTTGTAAACCAATACCATACAAAACAAGTTACAGCCTAGAGACCAATCATTCTCTGTATAGATCATCTTTATAGGTGTACACACGACTAAAAAGCACCTGAACACCTAGAGAAGAAAGAAGGAACCACTTCCACCAGCCATTAAGCAAATTGCATTTGAGTCAATGTGATTACAGCTTTGAATTCCAGTTACTGCCAGTTTGATTTATTTATTTATCTGCAACTCATACAACTATACTTCCTCCAGAACAAGAGCAATACGAAGCAAATTTGATAAGGTTCATAACTAAACCATGTATTCTGTATTTTTCCCAGGATTCTGTCATAATAGAAAACATATGTTTCGGCATTACTGTTACTTTTAACACAAAAGTACGAATAATTTTTTTTGTATTTATTAGAAATGTGAATAATCAATAATGTTAACTTGTGTATATCCGGTTATGAAGATAGTTATTATTATATGCTAGCTATTTTTTTTTTTTTAAATACTGATTATTTATTTATAATATACTCTTGTGAGGAACATCACTATTTTACACTATTAGATGTGTTTAGAGTAGAAAAATAAAGTAATTCAACCCTGATTTATTACTATTTAATGAAATTCTATGGGATGTACCATTTTTCTTTCTGGCAATCAACTTGTTGCGGTGAGATGAGCCTTTGGATGCACAAGATGTTTCTATCTGAAGCATCTACAACTGCCAGTACTTGCCTTCGGTTGAATGCAAACCTTTTTAGTTTACAGGACACGCCATCCTGAAAAAGTAATTACAGGATCCATGTATTAATTAATAATTGGGTATAAAAGTTAAAATGATAAAATCTGTGCTTTTTTTGCTTTGTAAGAACATTTTGCCCTTTATCAATATTAATTACCGTATTCGAAGAACCATATAGACAAAATGTAACCACGGTGGGCATTTAAATTGTATATATTCAGTTATTCTTATTATATACCGGTACTTTTTGCATATTTTGCTTCAAGTGTTTTTGAAACCTTTAATTATAAAATGTTGGGGAGCATCTGATCTCAAGGGGATGTAAAGGTTTATGGTAATACAGTATGGAAGGGGGGGGGGGACATTACCTTCAGTTTCTCTGACACTAATATGAATGGAAATGACAGTAATTTGTCCCCAAATTGCTTTGAAAATCTGCTAATCGCTCTTCCCATCATTTAAAAAAATAAATAAAAAAAAAGCCGTTCGCTTTGGTATGTTCTCCTCCAATAACACCATCCTGTAATTAAAGCATGTTGTTTTTACTTGGTAGGTATATTTTCTCTTCTGGATTCCTTGGATGTTATAGCTGCAGTTTTGTAGTAACTTTGATGTTTGCTTTCTTAAGTAAAGTTTTATGGCTTTAAATAAAAAAAATGTGCTTAAAGATGGTGCGTCTGGTTACCATAAACTGCCAGCATCTCCCAGTCATTACTCAGAGCCCACATGGCAACCAGGGCTAGAAAGAATATCATGTGATCTACATATATTTATATGTGAGACTGCCATTCTAATTATTCACATGAAAGTTATGAACCTTTATTTATAAAATATAAAATGTTCAGTCTTGTCTCCATGTGCTGCCATGATTACTCCTACAGATGGGCAATCAAATGATTAAAGGGATATGTAAGTGAGCTGGATTATGAATGCATCTGATAGAGGAGAATCAGTATTTTCATGTTTTTTTTCCCATACACTATCTGAAAATAAACATTAATTAGCTTACCTTGAAGCTAGCAACATTTTCTATGTTTTTTGGATTTTGCATTTGATTGTGTACGCCCCTAGAAAATCCCACCTGAATTAGTATACCATTCAAATTCAGAATCAGGCTAATACATTGTATCATTCTTCACCTCAGTGGCTTCTGGCATGTGCTTAGTACAAGAACTGCAACAGTTACTTCCTGTGCTCTGTACCAGAAAGGTCAAAATATGTACCCTGCTGTATTTCCTGTGTGTACCCGGTTTATGTGTCCTGTGGGTGTGAACAGCTGGATTTGACTTTTGTGCAAATAACTTTGTAAGTAGACTGAACTTTTCTATATAACACGTTTTTATACACTACTAGTTCTCCTCTATCAGATGCATTCTTAATCCAGCTCACTTACATATGCCTTTAAAAGTGCCATATTTTATGTAGAACTGGGTATATGAGATGAATAAGTCCAAAATGGGAAACGTCTAAAAGAGAATGTTTTACTTTTTAGTAATATATATGTGTGGAATTTTAGTGGTTTGAAAACACGTTAAGGTGAGAAATGATAATTGCTGTATGATAGAGACAGTAAGCCATTGGAAACTATTGGCAACTCTGAATTTTCTGACTTTTTACCTTAAAAGCTATCTCTTAAATTGGTTCTCTAAACAGATTAGCTTTTGAAATACTGAGGCCTCTTTTTAGTGTTTTATAAAATGATGTATGAGAGAGGTAAACGCATTAATTTGGTATTTAGCTATAGATGGTGAAAGAAAATGATCCTCAATGCTCCAACTAACCTTGTGCCGTGATCCCCTCTAGGTGGGCTCCCAAGAGCAGGGCCCTCACACCTTCCCATACTGGATGGCTGACTTCTAAATTAAATAATAACTGCCTCCAGATGTATAGCGTTGTGTGAAATGTTAGCACTTTATAAAAACTCGGACCTAATAATAGAGAGATAGAGATCCTCAAGTTGTAGCAGAAGAGAACAGACTGTGTGCTGTTGGATATGGGCATGGTCTCCCACTCCGGAGAGAGTGGAGGATGCATTTCATGGTCCACCAGTTTTCCACCACTGGTACAGGCAGAGTCCAACCTATCTTTAGGTTTTAGGTTAAAAAGTATTTTTGGATACAATATACATTTATTGCATTCCTGACTTCAGTGTGTTTTTTTATGAGATAACATAACAATTTCTCAATTATGTGTAAAATGTAAGGATTGTGATTTTTTTTTAAGAGGTTTAAAGTTGCTTCAGCTGGGTAGTTCCAATGTTGTGTTGTGGGTATGTGGCACACAGATATTCAGGCTCTTTTTCTTGTATGATTTCTGGGTATCCAACATCTCTAGCTAACCGGCTACACCGGGAAGCCTCTTAAAAGTTACACAAAGCCTGAGTTTCTTGGGATTGCTTGGGGGAACCAGCAACAGATACAAGCGGGATGCTGTGGGTCATGACCAGACATTAAACTTTAGTATAACTTTAGTTTTAGTATAACTTTATCGTTCTCAGTAACCAGAGATTATTCAATCTTAAGTGGTGGCGGCATTATATTGTTGATTTAGTGGTAGTGGTGTCCTTCTTCAGTAGTGTCCAACAATTCGTGACCCTGTGGACCGCACCACACCAAGCACATCTGGTACTTATCCATAAGGTTTTCTTGGCAAAGATACTGAAGTGGGTTGCCAGCTCCTTCTCCCGATTTGTCTGACCTCTTGGCTATAAACTGTCCATCTTGGCTGATCCTACATGGTATAGCGCACAGCTTCATTGAAGTACACAAGCCCCTTGACCACAACAAGGTAGTGATCCAGAAAAGGTTTAGTTGTGTAGGCGACCATTAAAGGTTTTTTCAGTAATTGTAGCTCACTGACAGCTTTGATAAGATGTCTTGTGGTTAAACCTTTCACCTGCACACCCAAATGCTTTGTCAATTGAATATTAAAAAAACATGCATTTTCCTAAAGTAAACTAACACTGAAATGTGCTATATTGAGCTGTCAGTCAGCTTTTCTGATCCACCCACAATTTGAGATTAATATATATAGACAAATATACAAGACCTGCTCCATATGCTGATGACTACAGTCAAGACATGAACCCAGTGACTCTAGGCTAATGGGTAATTAATGGCAGTTATCAATAGATATGAATCTCAGTTTGTGGGTAAATCACAGGCTGACTGACAGCTCAAAATGGTAAACTTCATTGTTACTTTACTGTAGGAGGCGTTTTAAAGACGACGTTAAAATTTTCAATATCACTTATAGTTATAAATTACTAGCGAATTGCCCGTCAAAAAATTACGGCAATGAAATTGTAAGTGAGCTAAGGGTGTTTGGTGTATATAATGTGGCTGATGTAGCATTGTTCGTTTTCTATGTTGTGCGAGTTTTTCGGAATATCCGTAGGTCTTTGGTGGTGTTTTGTGTGTTTATGGTGGTGTTTTGCTTGTTTAGGGACCTTTAGCCTTGTTTTCGTTTTGTTTGGTGGCCATTTTTTCTCTCGCTTAGGTTATTTTCGGGTCTCTAAACTCCGAAATTTGTGCTTAAATGAAGGTGTACCTTCAGTAGCAGAGGTCCTCGGTGCCCCCCCTTGCTGTGAGTAACCTTTTTATGTGTTTGTTGTTTGTATTTGTTGTGTTTGTTATGTTTTTGGGGTTGCGCGGGTTGCGTCCTTTCTAATCTCGTAGGTGTTTTTCGGCAAATACGTAGGTGTTTGGTGGTGTTTTGCGTCTTTAGACTGCTGTAGCCTTGTTTTCGTTTTTTTCGTCGTCCATTTTTTCTCTCGCTTAGAGAACTTTTTAGTATCTAAACTGCTTTAATTTCAGTTAAATTGAGGTGTAACTTTAGTTTTCGAGGTCCTGGATGCTCCATCTTGCTGTAGGTAAGCTTTTTATGTATTTGTTGTGTGTATTTGTTGTATTTTTGATGTTTTGATGTGCGTGTGTTGCGCCCGTTTTTTGCGAGGTCGTAATGGGTCGTAACGTGTCTCGTATTTTGTTTGCGTTACGATGTAAAGTTTGCGAGGGTCGCAGTTGCTGGCAAGGATCGCCTACGCGAGCCCGCAAGCGTTAGCAACATCTCGTATGCTCACAACTATATATGTGATCCCATATCTGAAACCAACACTGGGTAACTTTAAGGAATATGAATAGTCCTTTGGTGTTCTATTTTATGCTAAGAATGGAAGAGCTGCATTTCTGCACGTGTGTTTTTGTTGTCTCAGAATTAATTTATATACATGTCACGGGATGATGACATCACGGGCACATATTTAGCACATCTCTATCACCACAGATTAGCTTCACTCTAAACATGCAACAGGCGGTCCATGTGCAGCTGTTAATGTCGGCCATACAAGCCTCTTTCTTGTAATGCAGTTACTATGAACCCTTTCATGGCCCAGTTTCTCCCATTGCAAGCAATGGGGAGTAAAGCAGATTTAAACTCCATTTCTTAGCTTGTATAACTGTAAATGGACATTTCTGAAGGAGATAAATCTTCCACCTGAGCTGCTAGCTCAGCCTTAAGTGCTTATTTGGATCACACATCACTACAAAGTGTTACATATTTGGTGAAATGTAGGTAGCGTATCATAATCCTGCAACAAGATTGAAAGCCGCAGATGTAGCAAAAACCCTTATGATCTTTATCCTAGAAGTAAGTAAGCTTAAGAATATACAGAGGAAAACGTCCTGCCACTTATTAATCCTCTTGCAGTCTCTGCCAACTACAGTCATCAAACTGAATTCTTTCTCGTAACATGACAAAGAACTTCCTTGCATTTTGGGGTTCCATTTGCATTCCAGCAGCCTCAGGTTACTTCATATTAATTCACCTTTCTAAAAATATACACGCTCCATGTACTGGCCAAACATGTTATGCACACTGAAGCTAGTTTGTTTTGGATGGCATTCATTGGATTAAAATATTCACATAATTGCATTCACTTTGGTGAACGCTATGGGTAGTGTGGTTGATTACAGTCGGTAAAGTCCGACTGCAGCTCTTCCCAAGTTTTCAGGCATGCATTTAAAAGCATTTAGTTTCAAGTATTTAAAAGAGCATGCTTGAAAAACTGCAAAAGTAGATTTTTGCATGAAAATAGTAGTAACAAAGTAATAAAAAAAGTAAAAGGTTATTAAAATTCATATATATATATATATATATATATATATATATATATGAGAAGCTCTCCACTGTATGAAAACCTAAAAATAAGTTAAAAACGTATTTCCTGCTCAGATTTCCCAGAAATACAGTCATTGCACTGTATTCTGGTGGGAATGGGCGGGGACATGCAGATGAGATACAATGTATCTGTAACGGAACCCATCACTGTTTTACCCTGTTTTATGGTTATTTAATTCTTGGTTAAAATATGATCCTACTGTTATATTATATGTATGTTGGTTAATGCTCTGCAGAATATTAGCCCAGACTATTGCAGGCCTTGGCTAATAGATAATCCTGTTACAGATAAGGAAGTCTATTCATTCTCAGACATAAGAACAAAGAAGGATTATCTAATCATTGTCTGATTGTATCAAAGTTGCCAGGCAGCCTAGGGGAGGTGTGACCCACCTATTGTTCTCTCTATGTGTATTGTGTGGCCAACTATGGGGGATGTGGATTGCCTGGGGGAAGAGATGTGTATAAATATTTCTGCACATAACAAAATAAAGTCAGTATTCATTTGACTCCCACATTGTGTGTCGTCCAATATGGGAGGTCGGGAATGGTGAGACTGTAGTGCTTCTTGGGTATTTTACCGTATACCAGCAGAGATATTGGATTCGTGTTCCAGCTCCGTTACAGTATCTTACTCTTTGAATCCAAAATTACAGTTTTATACATGGCACCTTTAAAGCATATGCTTGCAGTATTGCACAGCTTCTAGCACAGCTTAGGATTGGATCTTGCACAGCCTCACACTGATGAGAGGCATCAACCTCAAAAACTGTTTTATCTGTAAGTTTTTTTTTTGTCTTGTGCAAAATTCAATCCTAAGCTTTTCTTGAAACTGTGTAATAAAGCGAGCATATGCTTTAAATGAGCCATGTATAAAATAGTAGTTTTGGATTCAGAGTAAGGTACATTGTATCTCATCTGCATGTCCCCGCCCATTCCCACCAGAATGCAGTACAATGACTGTATTTTTGTAAAACCTGAGCAGGAAATACATTTTTAACTTATTTTTAGTTTCTCAGATGGCCTTATAAACATACTATTCATGATACACCTTCTTGATCAAGCTCTTAGGAAGTGATTCAACAAAGACAATGTAAAGTCCTCTATTTTGGTTTATTCTTAAAATGTTTTTTGTTTATGTTCATGGCAATACAGTGGTTTCTTAACCAATAAAAATTGTATTATTTTCTTAAATTAAAAACAATGTCTCAACATCCATTTGAATATGCAAATGCCCCCTAACATAGCTTTTCTTCATCTCTTTCCTAAATAATTTGTAATAATCACAAGAAATGCATATCTCATGTCTTTGCTATCACAAGAACTAAAATTGCAATGTTTTGGAAATAAAATTCTCTTCCCACATTGAAAGAAATGTCTTCATCTACATTAGCTATAATAGATAAGGAATGGTTTATCAAATGTATAATCAAAAAAGTAGGAAAAGTGTCTGCCCCTGAGGGTTTCCTGTTTGTTTTAGTTTTAAGTTTAGGTTTTCCTGTGGTGACCACTTTGTCTGCCCAGTGAGGCAGATAAAGACTGATATCAGGACAGCACTGGAAGAAGGTCCCTTTAGATTGTAATTTTCCTAGTTTTCTTGTAAGGTTCCTTGGGGAAAGCACTATGTACATTTGATTATAAGTTCAAAGATTTGCCGTGGGTTAAATAGTTTTTGCCTAGTACTTACCTCCTGTATTGCGCTAGGGAATATGTTGGCAAGTTACAAATTAAGGATAATATTAATAATCCTCTCCTACCGTCTTGCCACTTGAGGAAGAGAAGTTGACATCTCAGATACTGATTGTATTGATAATTAGAATATCTTGTACCACCCACTATTTCACTGTCTACTCACATCTCACTTTCACTGATTTAGTCATCCATAAAAAAATCAGAAACTCCAAAGCTGCTTCACGGGCATGGACTTGGTTATTAAAATGCCAACATGAAGGTGCTGGTAAGGGATGGGTGCAGACAATATGCACAGAGGACAAGTCAACATGGGTGTAGGAGCCAGAATAATTTGGGGGGGGGGGGATTTGTCCCCCCGCCCCCCCCCAGTTCCTATACCCATGCGTTCAAATTACATTTTGTCCCAAAGAGGTCTAAATGCTGTCAAACTGTGTTTCTCTGTGCTGTTATTCTACTACTAGTGTTTGAGTTTTGTAAAATAAGCCCCTTGCTCTATATTACAGACAATCTCAGACCTGGAGGCCCAAGTGTACAAACTGAAGGAAGAGCTGATCTCAGTGAATACCCAGCGTAAGCAACAGTTGCTGGAGTTGGAGCACCTAAGGAACGAGGAGAGGCAGAAGATGATTAAAGATCACGAGGTAGCAATGAGCAAACTGAAAGCAGATATGGAGTCAGTGAAGCTCAACCTGCAAAAGACCCATGCAGCACAAAGCGAGGCGGCGATAGAGAAGGTGAGATACTAGCATATAAAGCTTGGGTGCAAAGAGCCAATAATCACATGTGCTTTATTTAATATATACCAGATTTGTCCATCCCTTGGCCAACAATGTATTTTCAACTTATATATCTTACAATAGTCTTCCGTTCACCCAGTTGGAAACGTTATCTTTAAAAAGAGTTCTAGTTTTTTATGGTTAAATAACTTTAAGGTAAGCAAAGTTAGTTCAAAGAACAAAGACAGGATGCATTGTTTGCTTATCTGAGATTCCCAACCTTAGTCCTCAAGGTACACCCACAGGCCCAGAATTTTATGGCATTTTTGCTTGAGCACAGTGGTTTAGTTATCTGCTGACCATTCAAATTATACATACTTAGATCCTGGCCTGTTGGTGTGCCTTGAGGACTAGTTTTGGAACCAGTAGTATAGAAACAGGAAGTGTTTGGTTATCCGTTCATCTTACAAATTATTTTATTCATTCACACAGACATTTTATAAATAAACTTTATTTAGTTACTGGTTAGCAATAAAATCAGTATTTGAAGAAAATAAATGCAGTGCAGCTTTAACACTTCCCAGTTGAAAATAGCATTGTAGGTGCCCAGGTATGAAAGACGATCTGCCCAGGAGGCTGCCCTAACTATTTTCTGACTTATCTGTTTGCCTGCAAAATCCACTACAGAAAGTAGGCAGATAGACAGTGCTGTCAGGACAGCAAATAAAGAGCCATATCAGGACAGCCCCCCCCCCCTTGACATATTCCCCAACCCTAACTAAAGTCTAAATCACTGACCTTCATGTGTAAGATTTCAAATCTGCATTGATTTTTGCTGTGGTCCTTCACAGTGATTCAGAGCTTGATTATGGTATAGGGTATATCATTGCCTTCTGGACATTTTTGTACATTTATCTCAGAGAACATTGAGTGGAAGTTTTTGATAAAGGTTAATTTGTGAGTAACGATACTTCAGTTGTAATCCAATCTGATAATTCTACTTTCTTTCTTTCTTTGCTTTGTCTTGTATTACAATTTTATTTTAGTTTCTAATATAACCTAGTTCTCCCGGATATTGGCATCTGTTTTCCGTTTTTATAACCCAAACATTTGCCTGCTATGGTATTTTGTTGTAGTTGTGAATATTCGCTTCAAACTGAACGCTCCTAAATTTATTGCATTTGCAAATCAGATTTACATATAAAAGGAGAGAAAAGTGTATTCTGTGGAAATCCTTATCATCAGGCAGCCAGATGGAGCCACATTAACCTCGCCGTGAAGCAGGAACAAACCTCTTATTGTGGGGGAAACCTACAGGAAAGTCTATTAACTCATCCAAATATGCAATTGTGGTACCGCATTAACCCAGATACATGTCTGGGGAGGTATATGCTTGATAGCAATAGTATATAAAGCCTAATCGCAGGACCACCACATCAACATTTTAATCATTTATTTCTCATGCTTTTTGGTTCATTTTGTTATCAAAATGCAGAAGGTGAACTAAAGCATTAACAAAATTTGGCAAAATGCTGATCTTGGGTTCATTTGATTAGAACACACAGAGTCTGAAATATCCTCTTGCCTGGAGATAGTCAAAAATGAATTCCGAAAACAATTGATCCTTATAGCACAAAACGACACTGGCCAAAATTCACTATGCTTTGTAAGGGTTCTGAAGAGGTTCACTGGAGCGGGGGTGACTATTTTCTATGGAAAAGCTTTAATTACTGTCCTTGTGAAGCATAGTGAGTTTTGGCCAATGTCATTTCACCGACGGGGTAGCTATATATGCACTTATAAGCGACTCTAGATTGATCATTCGCAAAATAATAAATAAGACATTGTTGTTTTCTATGTAATTATTACTTTTAGTTATTTTTAAGTATTTCACTTAATTACTGCTTAACTTAAACATGAATTTGTAGTTAAATGAGTAGGTAAACTCCATTTATATTTTTTAAAAATGCAAATTGATTTATTAAAATTCACATTTAAAATATTTATTAGTGTTGGAGGAGCTTCCCATCAGCGGCGGGGCTACCAGTCGTGCAGGTGGTGCAATGCACCACTGCCCTCCTCTGGCGGGGCAATGCTGTGTATTTTTTTTTGCATTTAATTATTTTTTCTGTAGAGCATTTCTACTGAAGCTTCAAGTGGTGGCGGTGTGGGGCAGTTACGAACGCTGGGGATGTGTATCAGGGAAGAGGCGAGAGAGAGAGCAGAGGGCTGGATGAAAGCAAAGTACAAGGGGATGGGTTCTGTGAGGTGGGTGCTGAGAAGGGTTGGGTACTGTGTGGGGATGGATGCTAAGAGGGGAGGGTGCTGTGTGGAGGTGGATGTTGAGAGACACTGGGTGCTATGTGAAGATGGCTGCTTGCTATGTAGAAATTATATATATGTGTTTCACGCAGGAGAGGAGAGCAACTGTAGAAAGGAGACTTGGGGGGTGATCTACTGTCACTGACTCCTTTTTCCTGGGCTGGGTGTTGTCCAATTGAGCTCATTAAAGCACAGACTGCATGACTCCAGCCACTGGATTATCTGCATAAACACCTCTATTGTATTTTTTAATCTGCTTTGTTCCATTGTTTGCCATATTAAGTTAATCACATCTGATATGTGCTAGAGACAGGATGTGTATTGGAGATGAATCCCATTGCTCTCAGGAAGTTACTGTTAGACCCCATGTGAAGTTTATCTCTTGTGATTGTCCACCACACTTCTCATTGTTACATTGTGTACACCCCCTCTGTATCTATCCCCTATAAATACTGCTGTCATTTAAAAAAAAATCAGTTCACTCAGAGCCATATAGAAATTGTATGTTCTCTTATTTTGTTCCTGGTGGCTGCGATACTGAACTGAACCTATCTCCACCCTACAAGTAACCTGTCCTGATCACTACTACAGGAAGGTTACTGGGACTCCTGTAAGTGCTGATTCCTGATGGAGAGACTCTGACTGATACAAAATCCAGATATCAGGGTGCTGTTGCCGAGGTTTCAAAGAACCCAACGGTCCTTGTGGGTAGATAACCTGTATTCTATAGCATGTGGCTCTGGGCTTGTATAGCCCCTACTCACAGATTGTCGCACATACTGTAAGGACCTAGCAAGAGAAGCTAGTTATTTAAATTATGCATTGGTCATAAGTAACATTCATATTTAATAATGTATAATAGCAATATTCAATATTAAATACATTTTAAGCCACCAAGTGAGTTTTTGCCTCTACCCTAATAAGGTCTTTAAGAAGAGCGCCAGGCTTTGGCTAAGAGACAGGTCTAAAGAATTTTAAGGACCATCAAGTTGACACACTGTGTTAGAGACACTTGGGGGGGGTTAGAGACACACGGGGGGGTTAGAGACACACGGAGGGGTTAGAGACACACGGGGGGGTTAGAGACACACGGGGGGGTTAGAGAGACACGGGGGGGTTAGAGAGACACGGGGGGGGGCGTTAGAGAGACATGGGGGGGTTAGAGAGACACGGGGGGGTAGAGAGACACTGGGGGAGAGTGACTCGAGTATAAGCCGAGGGGGGCCTTTTTTTGCCTTAAAAAAAGGGCTGAAAAACTCAGCTTATACTCGAGTATATACGGTAACTGAATTTAATCAGTGATGCAAAAATAGCAAACCAAAACTAATCAAAGAAAGTAATAGGCCAAGCTTCCACTGATGGCACCACCTTAACTAATATACAGATTGTTCACTAACCACCTGTAATCCAGCTAAATCTGGGTTAGGCCAAACAAAAAGTCCAACAGTTTGTTAAAAATCATTTGCCTGTAATGGCAAGATTCCTCATTTATAAAAGTGCTCCTTCGTCGTTGACATATTATTTGAAATGTTCTGGAAGTGAACTCTTTCATATTGCAGGGACTTGTGTTTAGGTGAAACTTCCCTTTAATCAGATACGTACCCGCACCGTAAACTGTTTACAACATTCCATGTCAGTACCAGGCACTCAAGACTGTTACTGTGGGGAAAATATAAGATTAAAGTCTGCGCAGAATAAAGTACAATAAGGATAAAGCATATTTAAGAGAACATTCCTTGTGCCTCAGCTGGACGAAGCAAAATGTATGCCTCAAAAACATTGCCAGTTGAAGTGTACATTAAGGCTAAAGATTCTTGGTGGAGATAAGCAAATATTTATTTGCAATAGTTTTAATAGCAAATGTGAATCAGTAGGCACAACTAGTGTGTCCATGTTATCTGCCTAACAAATGTAGGATTAAAGGGATCACAAAAACAGCAAGTTGTTTTCACCTAAAAGAAAATAAAAGATAATTCTGAGAACACTTACCTGTCTGACACAGGACAAGAGATCTGTTTTTTTTCACAGTACTTCTCAGTAAACAGTGTAGCTAAGGACTCTGGGTTTTACATACAAATTAGGCTCAAAATGTGCCACCTTTTTGCCTCAAACCTACTAACATGTGTATCCATTTAGGACTATAGGACCTGCACTGATAAGAACATAGCCATGGAGTAACATGGGTATCTATTTAGGACTATAGGCCCTGCACTCATAAGAACAAAGCCATGGAGTAACATGGGTATCCATTTATGACTATATGTCCTGCTCTGATAAGAACACAGCCATGGAGTAACATGGGTATCCATTTAGGACTATAGGCCTTGCACTCATAAGAACATAGCCATGGAGTATCCATTTAGGACTATAGGCCCTGCTCTGATAAGAACATAGCCATGACGTAACATGGGTATCCATATATGACTATAGGACCTGCACTCATAAGAACATAGCCATGGAGTAACATGGGTATCCATTTAGGACTATATGCCCTGCTCTCATAAGAACATAGCCATGGCATAACATGGGTATCCATTTAGGACAATAGGCCTTGCACTCATAAGAACATAGCCATGGAGTAACATGGGTATCCATTTAGGACAATAGGCCCTGCTCTGATAAGAACATAGCCATGGCGTAACATGGGTATCCATTTAGGACTATAGGCCCTGCTCTGATAAGAGCATAGCCATGGCATAACATGGGTATCCATTTACGACAATAAAGAACATAGCCATGGAGTAACATGGGTATCCATTTAGGACAATAGGCCTTGCACTCATAAGAACATAGCCATGACTATAGGCCCTGCACTGATAAGAACATAGCCATGGAGTAACATGGGTATCCATTTAGGACTATAGGCCCTGCTCTGATAAGAACATAGCCATGGAGTTACATGGGTATCCATTTAGGACTATAGGACCTGCTCTCATAAGAACATAGCCATGGAGTAACATGGGTATCCATTTAGGACTATATGTCCTGCTCTCATAAGAACATAGCCATGGCGTCACATGGGTATCTATTTAGGACTATAGACCTTGCACTCATAAGAACATAGCCATGGAGTAACATGGGTATCCACTTAGGACTATAGGCCCTGCTCTGATAAGAACATAGCCATGGCATAACATGGGTATCCATTGAGTACTATAGACCTTGCACTCATAAGAACACAGCCATGGAGTAACATGGGTATCCATTTAGGACTATAGGACCTGCACTCATAAGAACATAGCCATGGAGTAACATGGGTATCCATTTAGGACTATAGACCTTGCACTCATAAGAACATAGCCATGGAGTAACATGGGTATCCATTTAGGACTATAGACCTTGCACTCATAAGAACATAGCCATGGAGTAACATGGGTATCCATTTAGGACTATATGTCCTGCTCTCATAAGAACATAGCCATGGAGTAACATGGGTATCCACTTAGGACTATAGGCCCTGCTCTGATAAGAACACAGCCATGGAGTAACATGTGTATCCATTTAGGACTATAGGACCTGCACTCATAAGAACATAGCCATGGAGTAACATGCATATCCATATATGAGTATAGGCCCTGCTCTCATAAGAACATAGCCATGACTATAGGAAGTGCACTGATAAGAACAAAGCCATGTAGTAACATGGGTAACCATTTAGGACTATAGGCATGCTCTGATAAGATCAAACCAAAACACTTAATTTGTGTGCCAAACACCATTCCTTGACTTACAATTCTATTGCCGTCATTTTTTGATGGGCAATTCGCTAGTTATAGATAAAGTTAAGAACTGGACATTAACCGGAATTTTGTCATTATCTGTACACTCACACTCACATACACGCACACAACACACAAAAGACATATTCCCTTCATTGTTTTTGTGCCTTGTGTATACTCATTTGGATCTGACCTTATGTATGTTAGACAAATTATATTATTTACCCCTCCCCTTTTGGAATGAGCACTAATAAAATTACCACACTGGGTGCTACATCCAGGAAATGTTTTGCCTATGTAGATGAAAGGTGTGTGTGATCAGCACCAATCATGACCGCAACAGGATCATAAAATATGGCTAACTACAGTTTTATGCGTTTAAGAGTTTTAGCACGTGAGTTTTATTGCTACAAGACTTGGAGCCTCATACAATTGCAAGCACGCAGCATGCGGGCTACAGGCCGTATGTCTGCAGCCTTGAGATTTGCTACAATTACAGAGCAATTCAATTCAACAAGGCCGCAACTTACGGTCTTAAAGCCGAAACCGTAAACCATGCAGTCGTATGTAGTATCTCAGAGCGTCCAGATCAATTAAGCAAGGCCGTAACTACCGATTTGGAAACGGACAATAGAAAATTAGACTGTCATCATGACGTCAGTAAAACATGGAGGTTAAACATCAATCAATTAGTGTTTAGGGGTCCGATATGCGGTCAGACTCGCAATCCTGCAATGTACAAAATAATAAAAATGAATGAAGGAAATGTTCTAGTCCATGTGGGTGGCCTGATATGTATAAACTCATTGATTCCCGAGATTGATATAACACCGAAATGATACATAAAAAAAAATAAAAAATGATTGCAGATTTACGAGCTTGAGACTGTTGTGCAATTATTTCTGATGGCTTACATCACTTTCCCCTTCTTTAAAAGTGCAGTATTGATTTTTTTATTTGCATTTACGATGTTACCCACAGGGGTTAAAAAACCCTTGCGAGTCCTATCTGGTACCCGTAGGATTTTCTTCTACATTTGACAATTACGGGTGTGAAAATATTTGCAGGCTTGAGGAATTGTAGCAATCGAATAAGCGATTTGCAATTGTAATAGTTACTGGCTTGACAGATCAAAGGCTTAGCTGGGTTGTAAGTTACGGTTGTAACGAGCAGGGATTTTTAGCCTGCAACCCGTAGATCGTTTGCGGCTCGCAAAAGACGCCAGTAAATAGCAAATTAGTTTACGGGCTCCCATAAACAACAATATCTCAATTGAATCAAGGCCTTGATGTAAGCTGCTGAAAAACATTGAAATATGAATTTAAAAGGCCAATTAAGTCGCCATAAATTGCACCACATCACAGTAAAGATCTCCTAAAAGCATATTGAAATACTTTTTGAATTTTTGAAATATGTGCATTTTTTACTGAGAAATCAAATCAAATAAAATCTGTGTTTAAATACATGAAGAGCACTTGGAAAGGTAAATGGTCCCATCTTAGAACTCTGCCGCAGTGTGATTGTCCTTTGAACAAGCCCATGACCCAATGAGATTATCCTTCCTAGCGTCAGTGAGAGAAATGAAACTTAAAATAGATGCTCTTCCAAGATATGTAACTTTACAAACTAAGCAAGCTCCATATCTTTTTATTCATTGTTAATATAAAATAAACTCAAGTTAAGGTAGAACTTTCCCTTTAAATGGATGTTCCAAAAATGCAGCTATTCAGTTATATTATGACTTGATCATGTTTTCTGTATCCGCTTCCAAAATGACAGTATGAACCAAAACTTTGGCTACGGCTCTGAGGACAATGCAGCATTTTGCTACCAATCCTGCATACCACAAAACTATGCACATCTTGGACTTTTCAGTGATTAACACCAGATGGCAGAGATAGGACAGAAGGGCTCTACCTATTTATTCTCATCTGTGTGACCAGAACTAACAGTCGGATGACAGATGTTATAGGTTCCACTTCCAGCAAGATCAGTGCGTAGCCAGGTGTAACATACTGTACAAAAGCATGTGCACATTCCTCATCGAGCCAGAACCCAGAACAAAAGGAGACGAGCTGCATCCTAAGTGTGTGCAGATGTGGATTCTGGCAAACAATGCCGCTCATAGCAGTCATTTCTGGTATTTTCTTGGCACAGGACGGCCCGTATTCAAATGCACAATCCTAAGTGATCAGCAGACATGCTAACAATACCCTGAGGAATCCACCCTAAAACGCTACAAATTCCTCGCAAACCGTAACTACCTTTGAACCTCACTGGAGTATACATAAATACCACATTGCTCAGTAATCCTTACTGCATGCACCATGTGCTCAGTATTAACTCCTGCATTGCCCGCCTACGAATTGCTGATGAAGGAACAGGTTGAAAACCAATTTATAGAAGTTCCTGATGCTGCCAAATTCATCTGTATTTTCACAGCTATAATACCTCCCCTCATATTATGGAAGCAAAGGTGCTTGTGTGGCCTGAGCCACTGCACTCGCATTACCTACTAGTATAGAAGTACCTTGTATAAAATGTCAATTTTATAAGGATAACAATTTATGTTTATTCTTTATTTACATATATTGTATCTATGCTTCCAAAGTTCACCACGTTACACCATATTATGAGCCACATGCATACCTATTTCCTATTGGATGAATCCTAAGTTAATTCAAATGTAAGTCCTCAATGATACCTTGTTGTTGCGGTTTAGTCATTCAGTCATGTCCGACTCTTTGTGATCCTATGGACCTCAGTACGCCACACACATTTTGTGTCAGATTGTGCTAATACATACATTTTTCATGGCAAAGATACTGGAGTGGGGTCGCAGTTCCTTCTCCAGTCGACCGCCATTTGTCTGACCTCTCTGCTACAACCCTACATAGTATAGCTAACAGTTTCACTGAGGTACACAAGCTCCTTCACAGGTAGCAATCCAGAAGGGGATGGTGCCTTATCTTTCTTAAGGTTTTCTAGTTCTTGGCTCTCAATCATATAGTGAAGGAGTAAAATCACTTGGAAATCCTGAAACTGTTGCATCCTGTTTCTTGGGGATCCGCCGTAGCAATGATTTTTAATTCTTAAAACAGTAGAAGCAATGGCTCCTTAGAAGGAATTTAAGGGAATAGCACAATTAAAAAAAATATTTATTGCAATAATGAAGTAAAACATGCACTTGCAAAAAAGAACATGTACAACTGTATGATCCGGAGCTGGAGGTAACAGCGATAGTATTGTGTATTAATAATGAAAATAGCCGTTATTAAAGAACTACACTTGAAAATAAGCAGCATGTTTTTAGAATATAATAAGTAAATAATACAGTCTCTAATTGATTACTTTTATGTGCAATTAAGCTGCTGTGCAATCTGCCAATTTTTTTTGCAGTAATCAATTTCCTGATGTGGGAGGAGACGTTTGTATCTGAGCAGTGGGAATGTGGTAGATATAAATGCCAGTATATTCATTAGCTCTAATGGATAGCTCATTTGTTTAGAAGGAATGACTCACCATGTTGAGCATAAACTGCAAGAAACAGGATTGTAAAAAAAAAAAAAAACAGAAGCTTGTACTAAAGAATAATTGTACATAGGATGTGACAAAAGTAACAGTTAAAAGTGTCTTTATTGGGAATTGAACACAGGACACACAGATAACAACATTAGCTCTGTGCCACCTGCTCTATTGCTACTGAAGCTGCTAGTTTAGTTACAAGTAGTTACAAATCATTTACCATTGCCTGATTCTAATTAATATTCATTATGTTACGCGTGGTACAGAGCTCATTACTCATTCAGGCAGAGGCTACACACTGAAATAGCTTGACTTGACTTGATCATATTCCAGTGTGTAGCCTCTGCCTGAAGTAGTATTGAGCTTTGTACCACGCGTAACATAATGGATATTAATTAGAATCAGGCAATGGTAAATTATTTGTAACTACACTAGCAGCTTGAGTAGCAATAGAGCAGGTGGCACAGAGATAATGTTGCTATCTGTGTGTCCTGTGTTCAATTCCCGATAAAGACACTTTTAACTGTTAATTTTTAATTGTGCTTGCAAAATAATTTACCAT